>SSNS01000116.1:433802-554642 GCA_006937985.1 Aphyosemion australe
GTTAAAGCTAGGGGTGGGTGCATTTCATCGATGCGGCGATGCATCGCAAAGCTTCACGTGAGGATTCAGAATCGATTAATGAATGTCGATGCTTAAAAAAATAAATAACGTGAAAAGCTTTGTTGCAAAGCCGGTACTAAACAAAAATACACGTAACCGGAGCCTTAACAAATGTAAGTTATTTGTTTTTGTGTAAGGAAGATGCTTTTTACTGGCGCACAATGTGGTAATCTAGGTGCTGTGGAGGAAAATAGAGAAACCAGCAGAAACGGTCCAAAGTTTGGGAACAAACGCGCAGCTACGGGCAGATTAGCTAATGCTAACTAAGCTAGCGGATAGCAGACTCACGCCGTGGGTTCCAAAAAACACGATGATCTTGGAACTAAGAATGACTAAACTCTACAAGCGGAAGAAAAGTCCCACCATCCTGTTTATTCGTAGCTGTCTGCAGCGCTACGGAGCAGAGCCACAGCAGCTACCGGGACTCACGTTGTTGTTGTTGCTTCGAGATTGCGCAACACACCGCTCCAGGCCTATGGCAAGCCGTAATACTATGTAATTCACAAACACTTCTATCTGTGAACGTAATTTAAACTGGATTATTGCCAACCCGTACATTATAGACATGCCACCATTACATTGTTACCAGTAGAAATGAAATGTTATTCAATATCTCAAAAGCTGTAAGACAGTTGAGGTGATAGCATGTTGTTTTGCATGTTATTGAACTATTTTCTAATAATGTTCTGTTGTTAAATAAAGTAAAGGAAGGAGAGAAAAAATGATTCCCTAGCAGGTTTTAAATGTTTAAAGCTTTCCCTGATCGAAGTTAAGTTGGTCAAAGTGCAAATACTTACACAAGTCATACAGTCATAAAATAAGATTTTGTCTTTGAAAAATAGTTAAATGTAAAAAAAAAAGTATTTACTTACTGAGAGTAGTTTTAGAGGAACTGAGTTAATTGATAGGTTATTTATTTACAAATGTAGACAAAGAAGAAGACAATCAATCTCGTATGAAAAAAAACATTAAAAATGTCAATAATCGAAGAATCGTGGCACCAGTAATCGAATCGAACCAACAACCATTATAATCGAAGAATCGAAGCATCGAAGCTCCCATAATCGAAATCGAATCGAATCGTGAAGTACCCTTTTTGGAACACCCCTAGTTAAAGCTCTAGCTTAAAGTTTAAAAAACTATCTACTGTTACTTTAAACTTTGCAGTAAACACACAAAAGGCAATCAAAGGCTGAGAAGGAAAAAGAGGAGTAACAAATCAAATACCTGCAGTTTGTCTTCTCCGTTCTTCACCAGGCTACGGCAGGCCGCGTCCAGTTCTTCACCCATCGAAGTCAGGACAGTCTCTTGCTCTGCCTCCAACAGCAACATCTTCTGCTTCAGCCTCAATAGTTCAGACTCAGATGCATGTCTCAGCTCACCTAACATGGACTGATGATAGCAGCAATGACTCACAGAGAGCAATTTGGTTAAATCAAACCCATCCAGCCATGTTTCTTTTTTTCTGGCCATTATTGCCAACAATTTCAGGGTTTCTACCAGGGACAAAGGCAATCAATGATCAGAGGAGAGGAACTCTGTCATCAGTGCTACCTAGGGACTAGGAATCATTATCTCGTCACTGAGATAATAAACTGCCCATGTTACATTAATAAGAGTCCGTTTTCTGCACACAACCAATTTCATATCAATTCCTGGCTTCCCTGAAAGAGCCTCATACAACTTATCAAGTACCAGTCAGGGAGGTGAGCAGATGTTAACCCTCCACACCTGAAGACATATTGGTAAAGACTGTTTCAAAAGGCCTGCTGATGTGACACATCTGAACTTTTAAAAAATGTTCTTAGATTTATTTGATCACTGGGTTTCTCACCTTTTAACCTGAGAGAAAGGGAGAAAAGTAACATTTTTTTTATGTTTCTGAACAATTTTACTGCTGACACAACTAGAATACCCTCTGAAAGCTGTAAAGGAACTGCATATACACTGATAAGAAACACACAGCCTGACTCCACGTCATCAAGTGGACTGTGATTGTGTTCAAGAGCTACATATAGTAATGGTAAAACTTGTAGTTACAAATGAATAATAACAGTCAATAAAATTTGTGATGCAGTTTACTGCAGTGTTTGCTTAAAACAGACTACAGCAAGCCTTATTATTTGGAATGATGTTCTTTGCTTTCCTAGTCCTTGAACCATCTCTGTCACAACTCTAATCAACCTAGGTAGCTTGGCATTAAAACAAACATCTACATTTATATTCCATCTGTTAATGACAGTCATTACACCAGGAAAACATGGCAAAGGATTCTGGGCTTACTTTGTCTTCCAGTTCCTGCTTCAGCTGCTGGTATTTTCTGTGCAGAACCAAATGTGCTTCTTCCTTTGTGCACAGCTGCGCTGCCAGCTTATCACACTCCTCCTTCATCCTGTCCAACTTGATGTGAAGCACCGCACACTGCTCCTTGTCCGACGCTGCATCTGCCTGGTAGGAGAGTCAAATGTAATCATTTCAGACCATCAGGGATAGTGCATTATAGAGACTAAAATAAATCTATATTAAAATGGTGGTTTAAAATATGAAAAATGCAAAGGATTTTCTAAATAGTATACTGGCAAAATTCACACTTTGACCCACAACAGCTTTCTTCTATTAACCCAGTTATTTTCTAATAATCTAAGCTAGTGATCCCCAACTCCCTCCCCCGAGGGGAAGGGGAAGTTCAGAGAAACTAATGATGCTATGAGTCTGTGTCTAGGGCACATTGACCCAGGTAGTGTATCCCATGACAGAACAGTCCAAGAAGTGTGAGAAGAAGAATGGCTCAGATGACCTCTCATGAAAGTAAAGGCTGGCATCCCAGAGTCCCTGGCCCAGTAGCAGTGAGGGTTTTTGAGGTCATGCCCTGGAGTCAGGCACCTGGTCGCTTGGTTTTCATCAATTGTGCCTAACCTTTACCGGTTTTATGGGTTTGTCCACCTGTGGACCTGCAGGAGGAGCATAAAGGGTTTGGTGCACTGTGGATCAGGCAGCTGACCGAGTAAGGAGCTTTGAAAGCCTGATCCCTGCACATGACTGACCAGGGTTTCCTCTACATATAATTGATCGTGGTGCACCGCCACAGAAAAATAAAAGGCGACACACCTTCAGAATGAAGTTTGTTTTCAAAGGTGGAAATCTCAGGGTGACCGTCCTCCACTTGCATAAAGTTGTCCCCTCCAAAACATTATTGAGCATATAAACATATTTAATATATTGTCCAATGAAAGCAGAGCACAACTGATAAAAACTAAAACCACTAAACAACTTGTTTTTAATCATTCAAAGATTACGACACCCCCCCCCCCCCCAAATTGGTACACAAGCTGTTTTCCTACAGACGGGGCTGCCGCAGCTCCACATGCTCCCAGAGCTGAGAGCGACAGGAGGAGAGAATGACAGCAGTTTGCGGCTAAAGCCAGTAAGTTAATCGCCACACCACCACTTGTTCTATCTTTTTCTGTGCTAAATGTTGGTACTTTGCCAGTAAAATGTCTCTGTTAAGGAGCTGCAGCTCCGTTTCTCCCACTGTAGCACACCACCTGGCTTTTGCTGCATTTTTCTAAAATAAAAGGAAACGCAGCTAAATTGTGTCATTAAATATGGAAATACCAGCAATTTAATAAAGACCCTCGTTATTCATGGCAATGATGACATCAGTCTGCAAGCTGAAGCATGAGCGTTCTTTGACCCTATATGGCAGGCCCTTTTAACATTTAATCAACAATCACAGCATTTTGTAGCCTAATTCCTATTTTAGATAACAAAATAATTGATCCTAGTCCAAATATTATTTTTACTAGTCATAATTGAACTTAAAGGTATCAACAGCTATTTTGTTACTAATATAAATTATTTTTTTATATATTAGCATTAGCAGGATTACGTTTAAGAAATCTCAAATCCTTAAAAACCTAATAGGTGGCCATTTTAACATTTATTATGCAGACTGGATATTTTCTCCAGATATCTACCTAAATCTATTTAACATTTCAGACGAACATCAGATTAAAGTTAACTACTTAGAATAACTTAAAAGAACAAGTGTCCCAAAAGTTTAGATTTTTCATAAATCTACCTCAGCACCATGAAAAGCAAAATGAAGCCACACTGAAGTTAGTTTTAGGTAGTAAATATGACAGATATTCATCCTGGTTTTTAGTGTTTCAGCAAGTTGTGACACTGATACAGCAGGTCTGATCATCTGTTTGTGTTCACTTTTCACTTTTTTTTCAACACATCAGCAGTGGTCTTTAGTATGCCTTATCTAACTAGAATGTCAATCTTTTTGGCGAAAAAAGCTCTGGTGCTCCTGTTTCAGGAACCAGAAGTAAGTTGGAGTAGAGGGGAGCAGAAAAGGGCAGGAGTCTTACTCTATTATTTCCTGATATTCTGACATCTTGCTTCTGATCAGCTGGTTTCTCTGAACTTGCTCATGCTGGAGGCCCACCCTCCAAGTTGCAAAACAGCTGGAGACAGCCATTTTTTGAGTTCAAGGTATTTTTTTATTGGGGCCAGTGGGGGAGCTGGCTCCCTGGGTGGGCTTAGGCCCCCCAGTCTTTCCTCCCCATCCTCAGACATTTCCCTCACCCATTTCCCTCGTGCAATTTTTGGACAAAAATGGCTAGCTGTGGTATTGATTGCACTAACAAACCATCCATGGAACTCTGTGTCTAATGTTCTCTAGAAAATGAGTAAGAAGAGTTTGCTTGCCAATGTTTTTGAACATTTAGACAGCTCAACATTTATTACACATTATCATACTCAGTAAAAAAAAATCTGAGTCATGGTTAACTTTCACTCAGTGCGTTTACATGCACATCAGAAAACCAAAGTAGTGCCCTAAAAAGACTCACGTCGTTTTTTTTAAATGCATGTAAACACGTTAGTCTGGCTAAAGGTGAACTTCTTCTAATTGGGCTGAAGCACCCAGATAACGCGGTAGTTATCTGAAATCATTCTGCATGTAAACGGGTTAGCCAAACTGAACCGATTGGACTCTCGCATTCCGGAAGTGACGAGACCGCAGTAGCGCTCCTCTCATAATATCACCGCCACAACGTAACACGCATAACACCATCAAACAGTACATTGTTGTTGTCCATTCCTTCAGCCACGATGCATATCCTGTTTCAATTCCGTCTGCTTCACTCCCGCCAGCGTTTGTTTACTGTTTGTTTTGCTACGAGCTAACTGGAACAATGCCCGACATGAAAGGGCGCATGTCGCCACCTACTGTACCAGAGTGGAACGAACTTCATTTGAGACTTCAGTTTTCTAAAGCGCATGTAAACGAGGATAAAGACTCCCAGCTTATTATCATAAGATCAACCTGGATCGACTTAGATGTTGCTACTGCACATGTAACTGCATTGACTGATTTTTCTCATGTGATGTATGTCTGAGGTTTTCTTATTTGTTTGACAAAATCCCATTGTGTATGTGGAAAATCTTTTGCAAATTTTGCAAACTCCATCTACTCTCTATGAAGTACCACCACCAAAAGAGATTTTTCCTATCAAGCTGCATGTTTTGATGTACACTACTCACAAAAATTAAAGGAACACATTAGATACATCAGATCTCAATATGAAGTTGGATATCTACACAAATAACAACAGGGCAATGTCTTAGGAACAAAAGGATGCCAAGTCTTTTAATGGAAATAAAGGTTTTCAGCCTACAGAGGGCTCAATTGTGTAGACACCCTAAAATCAGAGTGAAATGAAGATGTGGCAGGCTAGTCCATTATTTCAAAAACTTAATTTCTGCAACTCAAAATGCTTTTCAGTATCTTGTGTGGCCACCACGAGCTTGTGTGCATGTTTGACAACGTCGGGGCATGCTCCTAATGAGACAACAGATGGTGTCTTGTGGCGTTTCCTCCCTGTGTGAGGGCATCCCTGAGCTCTTGTACAGTCTGAGGAGCAACCTGGCGCCGCCCAATGGACCAAAACATAATGTCCCACAGATGTTCTATTGGGTTTAAGTCAGTGGATTGTGAAGGCCATTCAATTGTTTCAATTCCTTCATCCTCCAGGTACTGCCTGCATACTCTTGCCACATGAGGCCGGGCATTGTCGTGCATTAGGAGAAAACCAGGACCTACTGCATCAGCGTAGGGTCTGACAAAGGGTTCAAGGATTTCATCTGGATAACACATTAAACCTTCTTGCTGCAGCACGTGTGGATGTGCCATCCTGGAGAAGTTGGACAACCTGTGCAACTTCTGTAGGGTTAAGGAATCGCCTCATGCTGCCAGTAGAGATAATTACTCAAGCCAAAACTAGCACGAGTGGAAAACCAGCCAAAAAAGATGACCTCTTGAAATGAAACTTAAAACTTGAAATCCTCCACATGTTAAACCAGTCCTGGTTTGAGGGTTTTGTAATTGTTGCCACTTTAGTGCACCTGTCGTTAAGTCCATGAACACCAATACAGCAGAAAGTGATTAACAATGCCCTCAGCTGCTTAATCAACCAGAAAATTATCAGACAGGTTTAATTGATTTCATGCCAGGCCCAATAAAAAAAGTGTTCCTTTAATTTTTGTGAGCAGTGTATTTTTTGCATTACATTTTCAAAGCTGCAGGAAAAAAATAATAATAAATGTGCCTTGAAGATTACATTGGCACCCTTAATTAGCCTTTCACCGGCCCCGCCCCCAGAACGGCTATTGTCCAATCACACATCATAGCAACCGTTACTATCCGACAACTCCAAACAAAATGATGAAGCTAAGCCTAATATACTACTAAGCATTAGCCTCGATAGTAGTCGTGTCTCCTTCGTTTCCCTTCAGAACCTCCTCATCGAGCTCAACCAACAAGCCAGCAAGCATGAGTGCTCCCCCCGCCCGCGGCTGGGCGGAGGTCCGCATCCCAGACTATCCAAGACCCTTTTAGATAAGACACACCGTGCCGGCAAATCAGCGTAATATATTACCTCAACTATGTGTCTTATAAACGCACATTAAGCCTTGGCGCAACAGCGGGTGGTGTCATGATCACGTGATGAATTAATGCCGAGCTCCGGCCGGGAACTAAAAATGAAAGTAAACACGGGCATAAAAAGTTACATTTTATAAACAGACTCAGCTGAGATGATCAACTGAAACGATGCAGAGCGCCGGGAGCTTTTCTCCGTTAGAGCTGCCTGCAGCTCAGATCATCTGACAGCTGACATCTGCCAGCTCACAGGGACACCGCGTCACCGCCACAGCTCCTCGGATCCACGCGTCCCCGGACGCCGGACCTTCTCCCAAACTCCCAACTCCTTGATCCCTGCTACGCTTCGCTCAGCGGAGCCGACACCAATATATTCCTCCACTGCATCCTGTAACCCTTTTGCCTCCATCTGGATGATATTAAGGAGAAATTGCTCCAAAAAATGTCGCTGACATGCATCTGTCTACTTCTTTTCATCACGGAAATCTGCCGAGCTGCAGTATTTGATCCACTTATTGTCGGAGTTGGCAACCGTAACTAAGGGGGGCGGGGCTCGGCGAAAGGTCAATTAGGTGACACAGAAGATAGTCTAATTTTATTTCAAAATTTTAAGCCTTATACTTAGGATAGTGCAGAAAAACATTCTCAGACTTGCCACTTAACAACCAAAAAAGGGAGCTAATATAGTACACCAAAATTACCACTGCAATCTAATCACTTGTCAAAGATCTCCAAGTGTGACAGGTACAGGATGAATTTGCAACAAGGTCTGGGAAGTCATTTTGTGCTCTCCAAACAGAAATCATTATGAATTGGACTAAAACAATGAATATGAGTCATTTCCAATACTGTGAAGTCTCAGCCCAATGCAGCTTGTCAATCATCGTCTGACACGTCTAGCAAAGCATCTCTTCAGATATTAGATTTGGGTCTACAGTAATAACAATGTCACACACTTCCCATTATCAAAACATATTAAAGTGCAAAGAAAAATAAAGACTGAGGACTGGTGGAGGCAGGAGTGACACAAAGAAAAGAAGGAGCAGAAAAAATGAAGAAGCTAGAAGTGAAAATGCAAATTAGAATTGAAGGGAAGTAGAAAAAATGGATTAAAATAGAGCAAGACTGCAAGAAGAAAGACAGAGAGGAAAAGAAATCAAGAGTGAGAGGACAAGGAAATTATAATATTTTAAGCCCTCTTTGACAGTTGACTGTATCACAATTGCAATATGGGCTCCCAGCTATGCTGTATAAATATTGGGTGGGCTTCTTTGGGACATCTGGTGCACCCTTAGGCAAGTATTTAAAATCATTCCAGCAAACGCCCTTGTCCTTTCTGCACTTGGAAATGACACCATTACAATGAGCTATGTCAGATATTAATGCCATACAGCACGGCTAATGGGCTAAACTCACCATATCAGGAGGGACCATGCCCCTCAAGAAACAGTCCTATAGAGGAGGGCTAATCATCGGAGATATTGAAGGTAGGGAGGGGGTGGGTGATGGGGAGGAAGTTAGGAAAAGTCCTGTATCTCCAGCACAGCCTTGATGAGACTTCTGCAGGTCTGATATGAAGGGGCTTCTAAATATTCATGCTTGGAGCTTTAGTATGACCATCTAGATCTATGGGGTGCCACATACTATTAAGAACTCAGCTGGTTTATTTGTACTCAGAGGACAAAACTCCAAACAATGAAAGACAATTGCTCTAAATGAAGCTGCCATGTGACTCTCACTGGGCCCTACCTTTTAATCAGCTTACGAGATCAGGATTTAGCTTAACTAATTATTGTTAGGTTTGTTTGTTGAGATCAAAAAAGAGGGATTGATTTGTATTTGTTTATTTTGGTCTTCCTCAGAAGTGTCACAAGTAAGGAAAAAAGGCTGGTGATACTTCAGATGAAGACTGCAGTTGACAGTTGAAACTTGTCAATGTAAAATATTTATTTATTTTTTACCTGTCTGGAAAAAAATAGCCACAAAACAATTAATTGAAAAATAAGGCAATGAACTTAATAGAACACAATGGTTAAGCACACCCTGGGCCATGCCTTCACCTGCAACCTGGCTTCCATTGCACTTGACTATGGTTTCTCTCCCTACAGGTGGTGGGCCCACATGAAGGTGGCTTACTGTTAAAGGCTGCAGAAGTGAAGATGCCAATGAGTTCCCTCACAGGACTGGTCCCAAAAAGGCGCCACAATCTCCCCATTTTGGGAAAGATATCATGTTTGTCATGATCCTCCTCCATCAAGATCTTTGAATCATTTTTAGTTGATTTGAAGTGAAGACACCAGAATGAAATAGAAGACACTATGGTACTTAACCCCAAAAAGCTGCTTGATCTTGGTTGGGAGTGAGTCTGTTTCAAGCAGAGCATCTCATGGTCTTGTTCATGAGTGATGGTAGGATGGAGTAGGATTGAGGTTCTGCCCACAGTAATAAAGGCTTCGCTCTAGTCTGTTGTTGTGTTGAAGTAAAGCTAAAAGGTTCTAGATGGACAGGTCCATTGACCTTCTGACCTCACCTATGGTCTTGGAACGTGAATTTTATCCAAAAGAACCAGATCCCAGATAGAAGCTGAAATAAGTTTCCTTTGTAGGGTGGCCAGTCTATGCCACAGGGGGAGATTGGTATAGGGCCACTGCTCCTTCTCCCTGAAAGGAGTCATCCAAGTTGGTTCAGGGTGTTGACTAGGATGCCTCCTGGTCACCTTCCTCTGGAGGATTTCTAGACACTGGAAAGATATCCAGGGTCAGATCCATAACTTGATGGAGATTGCCAAAATGAGTTGGATCCCCTCCAACCATGACACAAAGAGGTGGACATACAGACACAACCAACGACTTTTTTAATTTAAAAAAGTTGATTAAAAAAAAAAAATCAAACATATGATTTAATGTAATGTTTAATTAAGAAGCATGTTTTGATGAAATGCATTTATATCAGTTTTGTGATTAAACTGAAATATTGAGTTTTAAAATCAAGTAATGGTGAATGACAATATGTTTCATTAGTTGTCTACTTAAATGATGATTAGTAAGGTATGTTCCATGTTAACATGTTTTAATGATTATGAGAGTAAGTGTCAAGAGGTCAAGTTTGTTTCTGATCTAAAGTGTTGAGCTGAAAGCAGAAGCAGAGGAATTAAAGTAGATGGAGGACAGAAAACAGTTTGAGCCTAATTTATACTTCTCCGTCTGCGACGGTACAGAGACGTGCAGCGCCATTTTGTGTTGGCGCAAGAGCCCTCCAACAGGCCCGCTGAGGGTGACGGAGACATGCTCACAATTTTAACTGTCCATCGAGAGCGATGGAGAGCGCAAGCTTGTGATTGGTCAGGACTCCGCTTCTTTTAAATACGTCAACAGCACCGCCATTGCCCCCTCAAAAGATAAAGCGAGCTGAAGATATCTAGCGGCAGACATGGAGCAGATTGAAGAACGCCTCACAGAAAAAGACCGAAAATATGAAAGTTTATTCATCTGTGACTGGAGGAGCACAAAGACATGCCGCACGCGTTTTATTCGTGGACGGAAATGACGGGAAACGTGGGTTTAGAGGTGCCGATCGCATGAAGAGGTGGAGGAGAATGAGGGACAAACTTGTCTGTGTTAAAAAGTCTCTAAAATACATTAAAACAATGTAAACACAGTAGTAAATACACTATAGTGGACCGGATATGTGACTGCAATGGTGGCAGGATACCTCAGAAAAGCACTACGCCCTCTGTTGTCCTGGCAGGGAATTACTTTGCAACTCTCCCCAGGTGACAGAGAAGTCTGAAGGGAAAACATTTCCGTCAATGCGTGTGTGTGTGACTCCACACTCGAGCTGACAGAGAAGTATAAATTAGGCTTTAGCAGACTTTGACACTGACATTGTGATTTGCTGACTTTGAAGCCCAGAAATGGAGATTCCAACAGCTCAGTAACCTGTTCGTGGGCCGTGTCTGAAATAGAAAACGCACCAACCAAGCTCCAGACGGAGCTGATTTAACT
Organism: Aphyosemion australe; assembly: GCA_006937985.1. Taxonomy (NCBI): domain Eukaryota; kingdom Metazoa; phylum Chordata; class Actinopteri; order Cyprinodontiformes; family Nothobranchiidae; genus Aphyosemion; species Aphyosemion australe. Next base: position 444,816 of record SSNS01000116.1, read on the forward strand.
CCTGTTTAGCGACATGCTCAAGTCAGAGTTTGTGGCTGCTGCAGTCTCCATCTTTCCTCCCCGACACACTGACACAACTCCATGCTCAAACCGCTCAAATGCTCTCCATTATGGCGCTATACTCCATGTTCAGCACAATGAGAGCAACTGTGATGAAGAAAACAACACAGGAGTCTCACTGATAAACACCTTCCTCAGCGCAGAGCCTAACCCCAGAGATGCAGGGATCTGGCTGGAACCAGTGAGCATCAGAGTAAATCAGAGTGGAGCAAACCAAGCTTGAATTTTTGTGTTTTTATGCACTTTTACTGCTCCAAAACATTAGAGTTAATAGCTATCTCAGCTATTACATTACATTTTCATTTAGGAGAATTACTACTTTTTGTATTTTGTTGTTGGCCTGTTAATAAATATTTAACCAACTTTAAAACAGAAACGGGAAAGGCTACAGATAGAAGAATAGAATAGAAATAGAATAGAAAACCCCTTTATTGTCCCTCAGTGGGGAAGGTTTGGTGTCACAGCAGCAGCAATGACATTCATTACAGGAGCAAAAAATGAGAGAAAATGGTAAGAATAAAGACAAGGAAACATAAAATAGAAATACTTAAGATTCAAAAGATTAAAAATTCAAAAATGTTGAATATAAACACATTTGAAGGAATAAAGAGATTTAAAAATGAGACATAATAAGTAACGAATACCACTGACGTGTGTTTAATTTCAAATCTACTTACTTGTGTGTAATTTAGTTATTGCAGATTCAGTGTTTATGCAAAAAAGAAGTTTGTTTCCACATGAAAAGTTTCAACAACACATTAGGAAAGGAAAATGTGCACATTTGCCATAACTTTTTCAATAAATATTGAGTTTGGCCCACGACTTTGTCCCAGTTTATCATTTCAGCCCAGTGTGAATTTTGAGTTCGACACCTCAGGACTAAATGGTATCATTCTGCTTCCTGTCTCAAAAAGCCAAGATAAAAGCACTAACAAAAACTGGGCATGGACGCAACTACACTCCTTTTTATTTTTACGTTTTGTTGAAATAACATGCTGCATTTTTTTTTGAGGAAGCCGGAAAATGTTTGTTGTGGGTAACTAGAATGAAAATAAAGTCTTTTTCATTCTTTTTACAGAAAGCGCTTTAACAAAATCAGCTCAATTCTATTCACCATTTTGTTGTAAAGCTATGCGGACCAGTAACTAGTAGAACCGATGGTTTGTTTATGACGTTAACGATGCGACTGCACCGGTAGCTTCAGTGTGCATCGTATACAACTGACGGCTATCTTTCTATATGTGTCTCTCGTCAGTAAAAAACATGGTTACATTGATCACTTAATTGTTTACCTGCTATGTCCTCATTTTTTGAGGCGCATTGAATGCATAATCAGTCTTTTTTAGCGGAAGCCAGGTGGTGCGAAGCCACAGTTAGAAAAACCATCGTGGGACAATATTAACCGACATACGTGCTTCCTGTCCTAACTTGCTAAAAAAACTTCCTGAAAACCACAAGACTGTGACACAGTCTCTGGTTTCTGCAGCAGCGTATTCTTCTGAGCATTCATATGGATCTGCACACCTGAAGCTTTGTGTGAGGTAATTTAAGATAATTCCTTATTATTGGAACATTTGTGCAGAACTAAAAAAAAAACACCAGACAGAATGACATTTTGGTTAAAGAGAAATCCAATAAACAGCTGAGATAAACTCACATCTCAGCTTGGACTTTTAACCTGACGGAGAATACAAAACAGATGCCACAACACCTGCCACACTCCCACCCCCTGCTCTGTCACCAACATTGTCACACACACACACACACCCTGTTGGACATTTGCCGACGGAGAAGCCGCGCGCAACACACACATTTTCCCGTGGGATGGGGGTGTGTGAAAAATTCTATGCATCCTGGGGGGGGCTTCACAGAAAGTAATTGAGAACCACTGTCTTAAAGGAACAGTAACATTAGGCTACAACAGCTTTTAGTAATGCCCCATATGGATCATTACAATATTTAGAATATCTTCAGATGTTTACGGTGTTTCATAATAATTCCTAATAATTCTAGGATGAACTCTAATAATTTTCTGATTCTGTTGGTTTATTTCTCTGAGCAGAGTGACTGTCTACACCTCATTTCAACAGAGCAATAAAAATATGTATAATATGTAAATGTCACTGATGATGTGCATTGTCTTTTCATGTTGAACTTATTGATTAATCAAAAACAACAGAGGATCAAATACATCCTCCACAGAGGAGAGGGAAAAATAATTATGATATTTAAAAACCAGGGCCCTCATTTATCAAACGTTCGTAGAAACGTTCCTATATTCCTTCCTATGAACTAAATTTAGAATGTGTGTACGAACAGTCAAAATCCTGATTTATGAAACATGCGGTGGCCTCTCGTACGCATGTTCCTCCGCAATTGTCTGATGATAAATCCCACCTGTGCGTACCCAGGTGCTCGTGTCCGTTCACCGTCATTTACATACAGAAACGCCCTCAATTAACCATAATTGGTCAAACTACGTGTGCAGCTCATGAGGGGATTCCCTGCGGTTCTTCCCGAAAAAAAAGAAAAACTTTACTGACAGCGAGATCGAGGCACTGGCTGCCAATTTAGAAGAGAACAAACTAGTTGCAGAGGTTGTAATTTTATTATTGTAAACGCGGTCAGGACAGAGGAGAGGTTCCTGTCAGAAATAATGGTTTGATATAAAATTAAATATGAAGAAATGTAGAGAAACAGACTGAATGTTCCATGCTGTTGTCAATTACAGTTTACATTTAAAGAGTTGTCTGCATGTTCTGTTTAGTTTTGTTCTTGTTAGAAAATGTCTGTTGACACTGCAGCCTCCTCTGAGCCCAGGTATCTGCTCAGGAACCACTCTGGATCCTCAGCAAGCGTCAGTGCGCTCATGGAAGACCTCCCCGGCACAGTCTCTGCCAAATCCTCCAGTAACACGAGATCAGCCATGCTAAAATGTCAGACACCTGTCGGTCACGTGTGTCCTTTATAGGTTTTAGCATCATTCATGCGACAAAGCTGTTTTTTCCACCGAAATAATTATTTATTGGGTAGAATAATTAGTGGATGAGGAACACGCGTGGATGAATGAGACCTTCAGAATTGCTGTTCCCTCGTTCTGCCACTAGATGCTGTTCCTACGCATGGTCTGAGCTGTTCTTATAGTTAGGAACGTTTTCACGCACAAGTACAAATTGGTAAATACCACACAATGTGTAAAATCGTTCCCACGCACGAAATACGCACAGATCTGTTCGTAAGTACGGTTGATAAATGAGGGCCAGATGTGGTCTTGTAAATTCTATTTAACGTGTTGAATCGTTTCAAATCACATCATGAAATGTATCAAATCAAAAGTTGTTTTCAAATTATTAAAGAACCGTCAGCAGTGATGAATCGTATCACCAGAGGGTTTCACCATATCGTTAATGTATCGTATCGCTGGTAGCGTATCGAGATACGAATCAAATCGACCTCAGTGGTGGACATTCACATCCCTAGTAGCTACGCAGACATTCTTCCTACCTTAACTTCCATTAGTTTGGTCTGTATTTCATCTCGCTCTTCATGACAGACTCTGAGGATGTCCTGCACTTCACAATCCTTCTTCATCCTGCGGTCTTCAGCAGTAGCCTTCAAGTTATCCAGTTCCTTCTGGTGCACGTCTCTCTCAAGCTGCAGCTGCTGGCTCAGGGTGGACCTCTCCTCCTGCAGCATTGTCACTTTGGCTTTAAGTTCTGAAATGGCCTTCTGCAGCTCCTGCCTGGTGCCCTCCTCCTCAGCCAGACGTTGGGATAGCTGACCGTGAGCTGCAGTCATCTGCTTAAGGGTGGTCTGGAGCTCTGCCTGTGAATCGTGGTCTCTCTGACAACGATAGGCCTTGGCGTCTGCACGTTCTCTTAACCTCTGATTCTCTTCTCTCAGGTGTGCCTGGGTGGTGGCTTGATGCTGAATCTGCTGCTCCTGGACGGCTGAGGCCTCCTTTAACTAGAGTTAGAATTATTAAAATCCTTTTATCTCTCTAATGAATCAAAGTTGTTTAACCATCCCGCTGTCCTATTGGGTGACCCCACCAGGAAAGGTGATGTTTGAGCAGGGTGTGATTGTTTATCCCTTGGGGTCCACGTGGCAGGGGTGAGGTGGTGCTAAGTCCTCACCTCTGCCACGTGGACCCCAAGGGATAAACAATCACACCCTGCTCAAACGTCACCTTTCCTGGTGGGGTCACCCAATAGGACAGCGGGAGGGTTAAAGACATTAGATATCTATTTTCAAACTAAACATTTGTATTTTACATTTAGAAAACAAATATTTCCAGATCTGAGTTCTTTAGAAGTATTAATGACTGTTTTGGTCCCTGGTGAATAGGGGAGGAAGGGTTTCTATTCTTGGAAGTTGAGCCACACACCTCCCGGATTTCCTGCTGCAGTGACAACTGATGCTGCTGAGTGTCCGACAGGTCTACGTCCTTGCGGTGGAGCTCTTCTTCACGCTGGGCCAAGCGGCCTAGGATTTCAGCGAGCTCCCTGCAGGCCGCCTCAGTCTGCTGGCTCAGCGCCTTCAGCTGCGCCTGTGAGCTCTCGTTCTCCCTGACTGCCTGAACAGGGCGGTAAAAGAAAAAAAGGACCAAATGAAAGGGAGTGAAGGGAAGGATGGAGTCAGACAGGTAAAACAGAAATGACAAATGAAGAAAAGGAGAGATAGAGTACACAGAGAAGCTGCAACAATGATGAGAGGAAGGGAAAGAGGGGCAGACAGACGAAGGAACAGTAACATATGCAGTACCAAGTCTTAGCTGATAGGAAAATGCTAACACTCAGCTCTGATAAGGGACAATGGTCAGGTCTGTTCAAGGCAGATTGCTTCTAATGCTCTGGCTTTGACTGGAATATGCAAGGACTTTGCTGCAGCTCAGAACCTAATCATTTAATTGAGCACTTGATTCTCTCCCCTAATTCATTAAGAGGGCAGAAATGATTTTGTAATAAATTCACATCACGTCAAACGTGCCAGGTGGGAGTCTGTGTGTCTGTGAGAAGAGGCGTGGGTTTGGAGGTGACTCTCCCGGTTGAAATGGACTGGAAAACCCTGGGAGGTGACTTTTTAAAGCTAATAAAAATTGTCAGCCATTAATTATTCAACTAGAACTAACTGCTGGAACAAACCAAGCAAAGGTTATGTAGTAATAAAGTCCCCTTGTGTCTGTAACAACTTTTTTTTAAATTAAAAATGATGCTTGAATAAAATTTTATGAAACATGGCATTCACTAGTTCAGAAGCAAAAACCATTTTTTCCATCCATAGCCAGTGAGCCGTCCCGCCGTCATTTGGACGACCAGATGGCAAAAATGACGGCCTAAATAACGAGGGGTGGCTTTTAAATTTGATGTAAAAATGATATCTAATCTAAAATTTGCATTTTGTGGAAGTAAAATAAAAATATGAATATTGCACAAATCATTCAACAAACATGTTCAAGTCTGTCAGCCTACTGGAAATACGCAGATTAAATCCCGGGTGTTAACCCAGCGGCTGCAGCTGGAGCGGGTGGATGAAGATGTGTTTGTAAAGAACACAGGGTAAAGAGACCTGGTTTGGGTTTAAGGAGTCTGATGTTGAGCAGAAAAACATCCTCAGTAAAATATTGTAGGCGACAGTAAAGTCCTATCTGCGTTAATAGCCTGTTAACGCAAGTGACCTGTTACCAGTAAATTAATATTTGAAACTTAAAGGAAAATATTGATGAGCTTCAATGACTCCATGCCAAGAAAAAACAAAGGATGAATTCCTTTCAACAAAGAAAAGCCTAAATAAATAGCCATTCACTTTGCTTTATTTGGTTTCAGCTGGGATGTAAATGAAAAGCTTGTGAACATTTCTCAGTATGTGTTCACTCTGTATTTGCTGCTTTTCAACAGCACAGTCTTTTCAATCCTGTCTAAACAGAGACCGTGTCTATCTTCGTAAGAACTGAATTTACTTTTGTATCTTCTTTCTTTCTGAAAATTTCATCTACAGTTACAAAAGATGCCGTTTCTTCTCATTTCCCAATTCATACCATCATACAAGTCATTAGACTTGTATGCTGTTGTCACACAGTTGTGCAGTTTAGCATTCATGCATTTCTTTATATTGCTTTTATTTAGGTCAAAACAAGGACCAACCTATTTAAGAAAAGAAAATTGAGTCTTGTGACATACTTGTTGTACGTGTCACATCCATGATGCACTCCTGTGATGCCCATGTATTGGGTTGAAGGGTGGGAAAGTGACAGCATGCTACAGGGTAAGCAATGTATATTCCATGTTGTTGTCATGTAACTGTCTTATTGATCTTTTGTGCTCATGTGTTACTTTGCTGCAGCATATCTGTGATATTCACAGTTGGTATAAAGAACAGGCCCCTGTTTGGGTTTTATGCATCCTTTAAAGAACATCACAACCACCTACATCTGGTCATGAAGAAAAGGTAGAAACAAATCTATCACAGTCTCATCACATAAATCGTTTTGCATAATACATACAGGCATTTTTTGGTACCGTTACAATGCCACATATGATCAAATAATGTAATATGTATGCTGCACCAACCACTTGACATTGTGGAAAATGGCATATTTATGCATAAAAAAGTTCATGCTATTTTACACCTTCCAGAGCAAAGATAGGCACAATATATTATAAAATATTATCATTGGAACTATAGAGATGTCATTTGTTTATTAAATATAAATGGTGAATGGCCCTGTATTTGATATAGAGCTTTCAAGAGTCCTAGAACCATAGAAGGCACTTTACAGCACAATCAGTGTAACTAAGGCAGTAAAACTGGTACAATGAACTGCAGACCAGAACTAAAGCAATGAAACTGATACTAAAACTAACATATAATTAAGACCAACAGAGATCAGGTAGGAAGGCTAACCAGGAGAGTGTAAGGTGACTTAAAGTGAGGCATTGAGGAGATAACAAAAAAGTGGTCAGCCAGGAAGTACTAAGCAAGAGAAAACATTGATTAGACTAAAGGTGGAAGGTGACTAGAACTAATGCAGTAAAAGCTGGTACAATGTACTACAAACATTGATGACTGAAATTAGTAAATTAGTAGCCCCTGCCATCTTTGTCGTAACCTTAAGGACACTTAATAGTTAACAATATTGGGAACCTTTAATAAAGGGACCCTTATTGTAAAGTGTTACAGAAGAATTAACTGCTCGGTCGTTACTCTAGCCAACAAACACAAGTGCTGGTCATAAAATTAGAATATCATGACAAAGTTGATTTATTTCAGTAATTCCATTGAAAAAGTTAAACTTGTATATTATATTAATTCATTACACACAGATTGATATATTTCAAATGTTTATTTCTATGATTTTGATGATTATAACGGACAACTAATGAAAATCCCAAATTCAGTATCTCAGAAAATTAGAATATCAATTAAGACCAATGCAAAAAAAAGGATTTTTAGAAATGTTGGTCAACTGAAAATAATGAACAGGAAGGGTATGAGCATGTACAGCACTGACTGAGGATTATAACTGACAACTAATGAAAATCCCAAACTCAGTATCTCAGAATATTAGAATATTGTGAGAAGGTTCTATATTGAAGACACCTGGTGCCACACTCTAATCAGCTAATTAACTCAAAACACCTGCAAAAGCCTTTAAATGGTCTCTCAGTCTAGCTAGGTCAGCTATACAATCATGGGGACAGTCGTCCAAAAGACGACAATTGACACCTTGCACAATGAGGGCAAGACACAAAAGGTCATTGCTAAAGAGGCTGGCTGCTCACAGAGCTCTGTGTCCAAGCACATTAATAGAGAGGTGAAGGGAAGGACAAGATGTGGTAGAAAAAAGTCTACAAGCAACAGGGATAACCACACCCTGGAGAGGATTGTGAAACAAAACCCATTCAACAATGAGGGGAGATTCACAAAGAGTGGACTGCAGCTGGAGTCAGTGCTTCAAGAACCACCACGCACAGACATATGCAAGACATGGTTTCAGCTGTCACATTCCTTGTGTCAAGCCACTCTTGAACAAGAGACAGCGTCAGCAGCATCTCGCCTGGGCTAAAGACAAAAAGGACTGGACTGCTGCTGAGTGGTCCAGAGTTATGTTCTCTGATGAAAGTAAATTTTGCATTTCCTTTGGAAATCAAGGTCCCAGAGTCTGGAGGAAGAGGAGAGGCACAGAATCCACGTTGCTTGAGGTCCAGTGTAAAGCTTCCACAGTCAGTGATGGTTTGGGGAGCCATGTCACCTGCTGGTGTTGGTCTATTGTGTTTTCTGAGGTCCAAGTTCAACGCTGCCATCTACCAGGAAGTTTTAGAGCACTTCATGCTTCCTGCTGCTGACCAACTTTATGGAGATGCAGACTTCTTTTTCCAACAGGACTTGGCACCTGCACACAGTGCCAAAGCTACCAGTTCCTGGTTTAAGAAGAAGAAACAGTCTTTTATATAGCCCCTCTCAAGATCAAAATCATGAGGCGCTCAAGTACCATGGTATCCCTGTTCTTGATTGGCCATCAAACTGGCCTGACCTTAACCCCATAGAAAATCTAGAAGATGCAATACGCCAGACCCAACAATTTAGAAGAGCTGAGGGCCACTATCAGAGCAACATGGGCTCTCACTCCATTACAGCATTGTGTGTTGCCAACAGTAACCTTTGTTCCTGTGGTCCCAGCTCTCTTCAGGTCTTAGACCAGTTCCCCCATGTAGTTCTGGGCTGTTTCCTCACCGTTCTCAAGATCATTTGTACCCACTGAGGTAAAATCTTGCATGGAGCCCCAGGTTGAGGGATATTGTCAGTGATCCTGTATTTATTAAATTTTCAAATGATTGGTCCAACAGTTGATTTATTCTCACCAAGCTGGTTGCCTATTGTAGATCGACTCATCTCAGTCTTGTGCAGGTATAAAAACTTGTCCCGGTGTCCTCAGGAAGCTCTCTTTTGGCCATGGGAAAGGTTGGAGTCTGACCGTTTGAAGGTGTGGACAGGTGTCTTTTGTACAGATAAAAAGTTTAAACAGGTGGCATTTATACAGGTTATGAATATATGATAGAAGAGCTTCTGAAATAAGTAGCAGGTCTGTGAGGGCCAGAATTCTTCAACGTTTGCAATGTGATATCCTGGATTGTCATACATTTGAAATGTACCTATGTTGAAAATTACAGCTCTTTCATTTTTTATGTGGCAAAATGTGCACAATCAGGGATTGTCAGACTGCCAAATACGTTTTTGCCCCACTGAAACTAATTACCATTTTTCACTAAATGTAAATGGCCTGTATTTATAGAACCCCCAAGGTACTTTACATGTAACCAGTCATTCACCCATGCACACACACATTCACATGCTTGTGATGATGATCTACAATGTAGCCACAGCTGTCCTGGAGCACAGCGACAGAAGCAAGGCTGCCGCTCACTGGCGCCAACAGACCCTCCGACCTCCACCACCAGGCAAGGCAGGTGAAGTGTCTTGCCCAAGGACACAATGACTGTGACAGATAGGACGCAAACCTAATCACTTGGCTCAACTCACCACTGCAATGTTTCTAATGTTTTTCCACTAGTAATAGATACATGAAGGCTTTTCTCCTTCTTTAGGGCCTTCACCTCTGTGGGTCCAAGTTTACCATGTCAGGAGAAAACGCAATGTCAGAAGACTGTCAGTCACTGTCTAGGGAATGAAGTTACCCACACTGTACCGACCTTCTCCAGAGTGTTCCGTCTTGCTGCCTGCAGCCTTTTCCTGGTCTCTTCTTTTTGGAGAACAAAAAGCCAGAGATGGAGCAGAATGTTCAACATTGCTATCATGTATTGTGTTTGTGTAACGTACAGATTTCCTCTTGCTACTTCTCAAATTCTGGGGGCTGCCCCATTGACGAACCCACCCACTAGAGCAGTTTTTCAATTGTAATGGAAAACCATCCAAATCGTCTATAAAAGAGTTGGCCCGAGTGCACTAAGTAGGGTCTAGTGGAAAAGGGCCATATGTGCTGCTACCATGTCAATATGGACCAGAACCCCTAAAGAATGTTTTCAACAACTAGTTGAATCTATGGCTGTAAGACTAATGGCATTTGTACAGGTAATAGGGATCTAACCTAGTACTAGGAAGATGTAAATAATACCATCTGACTACCAGTACTCAACTGAGAGTAAAATGTTGACATGGTATTGGTATGAATGAATGAATGAATGAATGACTTTATTTCTAGAGCACATTTCCTGCATGGCAACAACTCAATGTGCTTTACAGTAGAAAAACATAACATAAAATAATCAATTATAAAACATGTACACACTCATCAACAAATGGTACATACATAAAATACACACATAAAACAATTAAAAACCCATACATTCAAACATTCACACACACACATTTACATGTCTAAAGGCAGGTATGGTAGTATTAGAAACTTCTATGAATAAGAATACATGCACATGCCATTGGAATAATACCAGATAGTGGTACTATCAGACAGGATTAATTAGTTTAATTAGAGCTCTGGACTTGTATATATTTAAAGAAATAGAGCTTTGCAGTGTTGTGAAAACTAAAATAATTTCTAAGTCTAATTTATTTACTTCTCATGGGCCCACCACCCGTGGGAGGGGCCAAAGGGGTCGGGTGCAATGTGGAAAGGGCGGTAGCCGAAGGCGGGGACCTTGGCGGTCTGATCCTCGGCTACAGAAGCTGGCTCTTGGTACGTGGAATGTCACCTCTCTGGTGGGGAAAGAGCCGGAGTTGGTGTGTGAGGTTGAGAGGTTCCGACTAGATATAGTTGGACTCACCTCAACGCATGGCTCTGGCTCTGGAACCAGTTTCCTTGAGAGGGGTTGGACTCTCTACCACTCTGGAGTTGCTCCCACTGAGAGGCGTCGAGCAGGGGTGGGCATACTTCTTGCCCCCCATCTTGGTGCCTGTACATTGGGGTTTACCCTGGTGAACGAGAGGGTAGCCTCCCTCCGTCTTCGGGTGGGGGGACGGGTCCTGACTGTGGTTTGTGCTTATGCACCAAACTGCAGCTCAGACTACCCACCCTTTTTGGAGTCCCTGGAGGGGGTACTGGAAAGCGCTCCTTCGAGTGACTCCCTTGTTCTGCTGGGGGACTTCAATGCTCATGTGGGCAATGACAGTGAGACCTGGAGAGGTGTGGTTGGGAGGAACGGCCCCCCTGATCTGAATCCGAGTGGTGTTCTGTTATTGGACTTCTGTGCTCGCCATGGATTGTCCATAACGAACACCATGTTCAAGCATAAAGGTGTCCATATGTGCTCTTGGCACCAGGATACCTTAGGCCGCAGGTCGATGATCGATTTTGTTGTCGTTTCATCTGATCTGCGGCCGCATGTCTTGGACACTCGGGTGAAGAGAGGGGCGGAGCTGTCAACTGACCACTACCTGGTGGTGAGTTGGCTTCGATGGTGGGGGAAGATGCCGGTCAGACCTGGCAGACCCAAACGTGTTGTGAGGGTCTGCTGGGAACGTCTGGCAGAGTCTCCTGTCAGAAGGAGCTTCAATTCCCACCTCCGACAGAACTTCGAACACGTCCCGGGGGAGGCGGGGGACATTGAGTCCGAATGGGCCATGTTCCGTGACTCCATTGTCGAGGCGGCTGACCGTAGCTGTGGCCGCAGGGTGGCCGGTGCCTGTCGTGGCGGCAACCCCCGAACCCGCTGGTGGACACCGGCGGTTAGGGATGCTGTCAAGCTGAAGAAAGAGTCCTATCGGGTCCTTTTGGCCCGTGGGACTCCGGAGGCAGCTGATGGGTACCGGCAGTCCAAGCGGAATGCGGCTCGGGTGGTCGCGGAGGCAAAAACCCGGGCGTGGGAGGAGTTCGGTGAGACCATGGAACAAGACTTCCGTACGGCTTCGAGGAGATTCTGGTCCACCATCCGGCGCCTCAGGAGGGGAAAGCAGTGCACTACCAACACTGTTTACAGTGGGGAGGGTGTGCTGCTGACCTCGACTCGGGACGTTGTGAATCGGTGGGCCGAGTACTTCGAAGACCTCCTCAATCCCACCGGCACGTCTTCCAGGATGGAAGCAGAGTCTGGGGGTTTTGGGTTGGGCTCTCCAATCTCTGGAGCAGAGGTCACTGAGGTGGTCAAAAAACTCCTCGGTGGCAAGGCTCCGGGGGTGGATGAGATCCGCCCGGATTTCCTTAAGGCTCTGGATGTTGTGGGGCTGTGTTGGTTGACGCGGCTCTGCAATATCGCGTGGACATCGGGGGCAGTTCCACTGGATTGGCAGACCGGGGTGGTGGTCCCCCTATTTAAAAAGGGGGACCGCAGGGTGTGTTCCAACTACAGGGGGATCACACTCCTGAGCCTCCCTGGTAAGGTCTATTCAGGGGTTCTGGAGAGGAGGGTCCGTCGGATAGTCGAACCTCGGATTCAGGAGGAGCAATGTGGTTTTCGTCCTGGCCGTGGAACACTGGACCAGCTCTATACCCTTGGGGGGGTCCTGGAGGGTGCGTGGGAGTTCGCCCAACCAATCTACATGTGTTTTGTGGATTTGGAGAAGGCGTTCGACCGCGTCCCTCGGGGGGCCCTGTGGGGGGTACTCTGGGAGTATGGGGTACCAGGCCCCTTGATACGGGCTGTTAGGTCCCTGTACAACCAGTGTCAGAGCTTGGTCCGCATTGCCGGCAGTAAGTCGGGCTTGTTTCCGGTGAGAGTTGGACTCCGCCAAGGCTGCCCTTTGTCACCGATTCTGTTCATAACTTTTATGGACAGAATTTCTAGGTGCAGCCAAGGTGGTGAGGGGATCCGTTTTGGTGACCTAAGGATCAGGTCTCTGCTTTTTGCAGATGATGTGGTCCTGTTGGCTTCATCAGAACGTGATCTCCGGCTTTCGCTGGAGCAGTTCGCAGCCGGGTGTGAAGCAGCTGGGATGAAAATCAGCTCCTCTAAATCTGAGACCATGGTCTTGAGTCGGAAAAGGGTAGAATGCCTTCTCCAGGTCAGGGACGAGGTCCTGCCCCAAGTGGAGGAGTTCAAGTATCTCGGGGTCTTGTTCACGAGTGAGGGAAGGGTGGAGCGTGAGATCGACAGGCGGATTGGTGCTGCGTCTGCAGTGATGCGGGCATTGTGCCGGTCTGTTGTGGTGAAGAGGGAGCTGAGCCGAAAGGCGAAGCTCTCAATTTACCGGTCGATCTACGTTCCTACCCTCACCTATGGTCACGAGCTTTGGGTAGTGACCGAAAGAACGAGATTGCGAATACAAGCGGCTGAAATGAGTTTTCTTCGCAGGGTGGCTGGGCTCTCCCTTAGAGATAGGGTGAGAAGCTCGGTCATCCGGGAGGGGCTCAGAGTAGACCCGCTGCTCCTCCACATCGAGAGGAGCCAGTTGAGGTGGCTCGGGCATCTGATTAGGATGCCTCCTGGACGCCTCCCTGGTGAGGTTTTCCGGGCACGTCCAACCGGGAGGAGACCCAAAGGAAGACCCAGGACACGCTGGAGAGATTATGTCTCTCAGCTGGCCTGGGAACGCCTTGGGATTCCCCCGGAGGAGCTGGCCCAAGTGGCTGGGGAGAGGGAGGTCTGGGCTTCCCTCCTTGGGCTGCTGCCCCCGCGACCCGACTCCAGATAAGCGGAAGACAATGGATGGATGGATGGATAATTTATTTACTTTAGGTCATTTTGAAAGCAAACAAATGGATTTTAAAATGTTACTGGTACTTTTACTGTCATTCTGTTGTGGAAAGTATTCAATGAAAACTTTGAAAAGTCGCTTTTATTGTAGGTCTATCTAGGGTTAGGGTTAAAAATAATTTTAGCTAAAGTTATTCAGAGACACTGTAGAAGGTCCAAAGAGCCTGGGTTAAGCTGTGGTAACTGGAGAGGAACTGTGAAGCTTTTGCTTTTTGCTTTTTCAAGTTGAATTCAAATAGAATATAAAGTACATGAAATATATAATGATAATAATAGTTTTATGTATATTTAACAGTGATTTTAGAGCTAAAAGGCAGAATAGAAATTTTTTTTTACTTTTTTACTTTATCTTGTTGCATTGGAGTTTCACATTGAGTAGTCTCTGTCCCACATTTGGCGAGTTGCAATCTGGTCACCCTATGTGTAAGGTGTGTCTGCAAGTGTTTTTTTCTGTATGTAAGGCAGCAAGATCAGATGAAATAAGAGAAAAACTAAAGTACAAAACTCTGCAGCAAGAATTTTGACGCGCACAAATATGAGGTTGCACGTCACACTGGTTTTAAAACAACTACATTGGTTGCCTGTGTCTTATAGATTTCAGTTCAAGATCTTGGTTTTGGTGTTTAGAGCCCTGCATGGACAGGCTCGCTCCTACATTTCTGAGTTGATACATTATTATATTCCAGCTAGGGCACTGAAGCCTCTTTTATAAAACAATGCCGCCAATTTGCCGCAACGCCGAGGCGGCATCAGGGAGCGTTAGGTCGTTTATAAGAGTTCAGACCGTGGCAGTAATGTTGCGCAATCATGTCTGTTTTATAAAAGATTACACGATGGCAGCATAAAGGGGGTATGGAGGCAGTCTGCAATGTCACACACTTCCGTGTATCTTGGACATAACTTGCTTTTTATTGCAATCGAAGCTGCGCAGGTCTGTCATCCACCATCCCTGTGAGCTGTCAGATGATCTGAGCTGCAGATCTAACGGAGAGAAGCTCCTGGAGCACCGCAACGCTCCAAATGATCATCTCAGCTGATTCTGTTTACAAAAGTGAAACTTAAGCGCGTGTTTACTTTCATTTTCAAAATAGTTCCCGGCCGGAGCTCGGCATTAATTCATCACATGGTCATGACACCTCCCTCTGTTGCGCCAACGCTTAATGTGCGTTTATAAGACCAGCGAAGCCGCAATATTACCGCAATATTATTATCAAGCGTGGCGGCACGAATGCCGCAAAATTCCCGCAATGTGATACCGCCATGGCGCATTCATAAGAAACACGTTGCGGTAATATTGCGCTGATTTGCCGGCATGGTGTGCCTTATAAAAAGGGCTTGAGATGTATGGACCAAAATCTTTTGTCAGTTCCCCGCACTCATTTTAAGACGAGAGGTGATCGATCCTTCCAAGTCATGGCTCCAAGACTTTGGAATGATCTTCCCCATTTGTTGCGTCAAACTGACTCTGTGGACAAATTCAAGAGTGAACTAAAGACTTTTCTGTTTATTAAGGCATTCAATCAGTTATTGTAAGCTGTTATGTTACATGTGTGGTATTGGCCTTTTACCCTGTTTTTTTTTACCTGTCTTTTTAAATTCTTTTTAACCTTTTCAATTTTTAATGTTCATTGTTTTATTGTATGTGAAGCACCTTGTGGCTGTCGCCTGTGAAAGGTGCTATATAAATAAAGTTTACTTACTTACTTACTTAAATAGACCTCAGGTCATTTATCAGTGCACCAAAAGACCAAGTAAATAGAACATCCTTATTACAACCAAAGGCTGTTTGATTAAAGTCTCAGTAAGAAAATAAATTAAGTTTTGATAAAAAAAAAAAACATGTTTAATTATTATTAAAGGAAATGCCTCACTGATATCAGAGCAAGGTTTAGAGAGACAGACAGTCTTTGCAAAGTATGTAACTTTTTAATCGGGTATGAAATGTGAAGCTCTCATAAATTTACAATAATAAAACCTACCTGAGTATTGAGTATTTTGTGGTTCTGTGTTAGGAAAGCACAGATCTATTCTCAGAGACTCTGTTCAGGCTGAGCAGTGGCAGACTTGAACAATAAATCAGCCCTGCAATATGTTCGTTTGTCCAGCCATATGCAGTAGCGAGGAGGGTGCTGTTGGAAAAAAAAACTCTGGCGGGGGTGAAGGGTGGAGGTGAGCGCCGACAACGGCTTGGAGTACACCCGCCGGAAGACCTAGACCGCGCTGGCCATTCTGGGATTCTCCAGAATTCACAGATTGCCAGTCCGACCCTGAGTCTGAATGAGATAACTGACAGGATCAGAACCATGGAGAAACTCTACGACTTCAAATAAAACCCGTGGGATGCTCTGAAAATGTGAGGCTCCAGTCAGAACACAAAGCATTGCCAACTCAACTGGTGATGAAACAGAGGGCAGTTTGAACAGCACAGATTCACAATGAGCTTAAATTAAATGAGTGTACAGAAATAATTCAGACCATTAATTCGACCACGTCAGCAACACACATCTAAGAGTCTGTTAGTGAGCGGTTCAATAAAGCTCGTTACTGGCTGCCAGGCCTGGAAAATTGATCTTTTCCAGAGCAAACACTCTGATATGACATAGCAGAAAATGCACACATATTAATGATGGTAAAATTCTGCTCTGGGAAAGATCCAGCTGTTTTGCATGCTGCCTCATTGCCAATATTTACAGTGGCAAAGAAAATAACTTGTTCACACTGTGAAAATTCAAAATGTCTACTGTGAAAAATGGCCTGCTAGTTAACAAAGTGGTGCTCCACTTAAAGACATTGGTACTTGAATTAGTTATTTTGAGAGCTTGTTCAATTTGTGATAATCTAGCAGATAAAACAATGTGTAGACATGTTCACTTTAATCCAAGAGAGAGTTTTTGAAAATCTCTCTGAAAGTCTTTGTGTGATAAATTCAACATAATTGATCTTTTCTTGCTCTTCATGAAGTATCTACAAATGGGTGGACTGGACAGCTGGTGTACCATGCATGTACCGGTGGGCTGTAGGCCAATGTGGGCCAGTTTGGAACAAACAAGAAACAGCTAAGCCTATAAAAACAGCTGCAACATTTAATAAGTCTAACTACGTTGCTCTCTAATATGCTTATTTTGATTCCAATCATTTGAACGACATCATGAAACTGGTCTTTGAAAAGGTTTCCTTGAACCAACTCCCTTTCTTGATGAAGTAGTGAAAATCAACACCCCACCAACCCTCTTGTTTCAGTATTCAAGACCAGACAAGACAACGGAGATCTCTGCCTACATATCCCACTTTAATCCTGGACTGGTATGAAGCCCACATACTGCCCCTCATCATCAGGAAACTTCTGCCGTATCCTGAGGACAACACAAGAAGCAGGATGACACAAACTCTGTGACCCAGATACCTCCAGCACCAAAGCACCTGTGTGCACAACACCTGTAACCACTAAAACCAAAAGGGGAGACATTACAAAGTGTCCAATACCAATTATTATTAGTCTGCCACTAAAGGAGCTGTCCATGACCTTCACAGTGGAATACAGTGGGTGGGAGGGGTTTTCCAAGATGGACGACAAATTATCAAACATCCTCCTTTCACACACGTCCTCAACAGAATCAAGTGGGCAACTATGTTCCACTTAAGGAACATTTCTTATTTAAGAATACAAAACCTTTCAAGTAATTGTTATGCTTATTTTTCCAAACAATTCAACACAAAAATTCTCATAAAATGAATAAAGCTGAAGATATTTTAAATAAAATACAAGCTAAATGTGATGACAACACAAAAGTCTAAATTGTTTGAACTGAAGTAAAAATGTAAAAACAGAAATAACATTTCATCCTGCTTTCCAAATTCATTTATTCATTTTTTATGGTTTTTGTTTTGCTCATAGAAGTTACGTTTTCTTCACTAGTGAGTAACTGCAGGTAAAATGATGCTGAGCTGCGTTTTTTGTTGACAATATTAAAATAAGGTTGGAGATTTATCCTTTTTCTCTCAGCTGATCAGCTAATGACGTGACGGCTGCGCTAGAGGGGTGGGGATTCAGACTCATGTTTTATTACTGAGCCCTTGTGGCTTATTATTATTAAAATGGGAGAATCATTTGAAACAGTTGAGGTAAATTTGTTGAAACTAAATCACAGGAGATGTCCAGAAAGTTTGGAAACGTGTTCATCATCATGTTAATAAACGAACGGCATTTAAGGTCATTTGCGTTAACAAGCTATTACCGCAGATCGGACTTAAATGTTGCCCGGAAAATTTAACTAAGGATGTTTTTCAGCTCAACACCAGGCTACAGAAACCCAAACCAGGTCTGTAACCGACGTCACCCTGTCTTCTTTATAAGCGCGTCTCCATCCACCTGATGCAACTACAGCCGCTGAGATCAAAGTCAGAAACGGGGATTCCGTGCTGGGGTAACCCCCGCAATGAATCTGCATTTCCAGTAGTACAGAGTTGAACACGTTTGTTGAATTATTTGTGCAATAATCAGATTCTTATTTTAATTCTACAAATGAACATTTTAGATTAGATATTACAGAAAACGGGGATGGCTTGCCATTAAATTTTAAAGCTGTCGCTCGTTATTTAGGCCGTTATTTTTGAAGTCAGGCTGTCCTAATGACGGCGGGACGACTCGCTGGTTAATACTATGCTTGGCCGGCCAGGGAACGCCTTGGGATTCCCCCAGAGGACCTGGCCCAAGTGGCTGGGGAGAGGGAAGTCTGGGCCTCTCTCCTCAGGCTGCTGCCCCCACAACCCAGCTCCGGATAAGCAGAAGAGGGAGGGAGGGAGGGAGGGCTGGCTGGCGGACGGACGGACGGACAGGTCAGTACAATTTCTTTCAGACATTCATGGGACTAAACAGCTTCCATACAAACAATTCCCCGTCAAATAAGACGTCACACAAATAAATTGTATAATCCCATTCTGTTTGTATTCACATGGAATTTAAACCATAAGTCCCACATATATCCCATTTTCATACAACCCTTAAAGAAATATCCCCCTAAAAGTCCACCTACAGCAATCAACAACAGAATGTACTTTGGAATTCCAATTCCAATTTATTTATAAAGCACTAATAAAAAACAGTAGCCTGTACCAAAGTGCTGTACAATAAAAACATACATAAAAAGATAAGAGACAAAACAGTGGCAGCAAGATTATACAATAAAATCAACTATTTAAATCAAAGGCAAGAGAAATTAGGTGAGTCTTCAGGTGAGGTGGCCCTGTCCACACGTAGCCAGGTATCTCCCAAAATGAAGATATTTTTCTACGATTCGGCCTGTCATCCACAGGAAAACGCAGATTTCCGCAACGAAAACAAATCTTTTTAAAAACTCTGGCCACAGTGAAGATTTGCGTTTTCTCTGTTTTCAGCGTTTCTGTGTGGACAGACATAACCAGAGTTTTAGGTTTCACGTCACTGTCTGCGACAAAAATGCTGACGGCCCACGTGTGACCTGTGTTTACACTACAACATGGATGCCCTCAGAGCGCTTTTTGACGCTTGTTGACTTTATACGCTCTACCTCCTTATCAGCACACACAAGCGAGCTAGGCGCCATGTTTCATGTTTTGTTGAAGTTGAGCAGGAAGATGAAATGGATAGGATTCGGGGGAACTACTGCCACCTACAGGTCTGGCATGCCTATGAATGTGCTTAACAATGCACTCATGCGGTTACGTGTGGATGGAGTTTTTTCTAAAAACAAGGTGGCGTGGACACAGATTTTTGGGAGGGCGGATATTTGTTTTTTTAAAAAATGGCTACGTGTGGACAAGGCCTTAAACACCATCAGTGAGTCTGCCTGTTTTACATTTAAAGGCAGCTCATTCCACAACCTGGGACCAATGACCGAAAAAGCTCCGTCTCGTCTATATTTGCACTTGGTCAAGGGAACCACAAGTATCCCACGTTCAGCAGATCGAAGAGACTGCACAGGCGCATGCAACGTCAGCAGCTCAGTCAGGTAGTGCAGGGCAAGGCCATTTTGACATTTAAAAACAAATGACAAAATTTTAAATCAATTCGATACCTGACCGGGAGCCAATGAATAGGGCAGATAGGACTGGTGAAATATGGTCATGCTTACGAGTACCAGTTAAAAGATGCTTTGCGGCATTCTGGACCAGCTGCAGGTGTGAAATCAAGGATCATTCCTTGATCTTAAAAAGTGACTGGTGATCATAGACAAGAAGGCCAGAAACATCATGAAACAGTGCATGTACCACATATAAAAATATACAGGGTATATACAGTAATCCTTAAGTTAAATTTACTACTTTTTAATACCTTTTTTACAACCTTCAGATTTTTTTTAAAACCATCACGACACTGAATTGCAAGTGTTAATCAGTGACCTTTCTATTATTTACACAGACGGTTGAGCGCGCAGTGTTCTGAGATGATGCCAAACGACCACTGAATATGACGTCATCATTTTCAGACGGAGACAAGGTCTTTGATTATGTGCCCTAGTGGTGCGACGGATCAAAAAACTCACGGTTCAGATCGTATCACAGATTTGAGTCACGGGTCGGATCATTTTTTGGATCAGCACAAAGAAAAGAAAAAAAAAGACATAACTTTGCTCTCTTATTAATTTTGTAGAACACTTAGTGCAACATTTTTCTGCTTAATGCTAATTAAATACAAACAACATTTAACTCAAGACTCATTTAATGCAGTTACGTCCTATAAAATCTATAACGGCAAAGATTTTTTAACTGAATGATTCTGACTATGTAGAATGAACATGTCAGATATTCAGTAGAATGTTCTCATGGATATCTGGAATGTTAATTTCTACTAGGAACAATAGAATTATAGATATCTGGAATACACATCCAGTCTGCCTAATAAATGCTAAAAAGGCCACCTGAGGTTTTTAGGGATTCTGAGATATCTCAAACTTAATTCCTACTAGTGCCGTTGTTATTATGGATATCCTTCATTATAATTTCTACTAGTAACAGCATAGCTGTTGATGTCTTCATTTGCTATTTTGACAAATAAGAACACAATTAGTACTAGGATCAATGAAAGTATTGCTAAATAGGAATTACAGAGAGTTCCGATTGCTGATTAAATGTGAAAACGGCTTGCCATAACCAAGCTCACTCCCTGCGTGTCCTGCTTTCACTCATTTCCTCAACTTTCTGAAGCGCTGTTTGTTTTTCTTTACTCCTCGTTTACAGATTTGTCCCCATCAATACTTCAGGTCCCATCACGTTAATGTAATAATTGTCCCAGGCATTTTGGGCGCGCCACCTCTCTTTCTGCTTTCATAGCGATCGGACATTTGTGTGTGCGGCGCTGCGCCGTCAGGCTGGAGCGGAGGCACGCGCACGTTCATTTTTGCCGTTTGTATCATCTTTGTATTTTACAGGGAAGCCAAAATGATCCCATACATGCCGGTGGTGGTTTTTTAAGCTCCTCTCCTCCTCCACTAGCCATGACCACCGCTGTGCTTTTCTCGTTTGGATTGTGGCGCCTCGGTCTTCCACGTGACCGTTCCGCGGACCTCGTGCGTGCCGAACCTTATAGAGAGATCTGTTGCACCCCTAAAGCCCATATTTAAACGAACTAACGCGAACTTAAGCATATCGAATTTAAATCAGAATAGGACACCTGATAGTCTGAAAAAATAATACCTAATTTGGAAAAAATAATACCTCTGAGACCAAATTTAACACTTTTAATGGCCTTAAATTTGACAATTTTTATTTATCACTTTTTAATACTTTTTAAAACCCCGCGGACACCCTGATATATATAAATGTTGGTAGCAATAATGCTAATTGCATAACAATGCTAGCACAAACTAATGCTAACGTCCTTGCTGGAACAATAGGGAAACAGCAAAGATGAATATAGGATCTCACATGTAAAACTCCAGGATAAGCTGGAAATATTCAGACTTTGAATGATTGCCAGATAGAGCCATAGCTTGCCTAGTGAATTATCTGGATACCGTACACACCTGTACACAAAGTAAACCGGCCAATCAGAATGCACATTAGGTTAATATTCATGTCCTGGCCAAATTGGCAAGGTAAACCAGTCTCCCTATTGTAAGGCTTTATTACGGGGTTGTTTTTGGCCATTTATCAGGGCTCCAGGGTCATTCTGAGCCCCAACAAAGTTTCATATATTATAGAGAGGCTCAAAGAACAGTTTCCAATTGTAAAAAAAAACATTTTTCTAGAACACCATTAAAACAACCTGATAAGCGTCTTGTTTTTTCGGCTTGCCTGGCAAACATGCACATGCCTGGCATGAGCAGTCTCAAGAGCCAGGAAGCATGAAGAGTGACACTCGCATGAAAGACAAGGAAACCAAAACATCCTACCTCCTTCGTTACAGCAGCTCTGAAGGTCCAGTTAGAAGAACAAAAATCAGCAGAAGAGGCTCGTGGGAGCAAGTACATGAGGTTTGAACTTCAGGACAGAGGTCATTTCATTTTGTAGCACGTGGGTTTGTTGGTCCAGTGTTTTGGGACAATATCAAATAACATTTGTGTTAATGTATGAGTTTAATTTGTGAAACTCAGAATGTTTTGCTGGATTTTTCCATTGTTTGTGCTTTTCAGTTAACGTTGGTGCAACCAGCTGAATGTGAGCAGTCAGCGTGTCCATTATAAACCTCAGAATTCATCCACTTGCTTCTGTTTTATTTCACATTTCAGCAGAAGACACCAGCACAGCACTAAGCTGCTTCAGTTTGGTGAGTCTGAACAGCCACAGGCGTGACACACCGGCATAATGAGGATGTCTTTGTTGTGGCGTTACAGAAAGAGCTTGTATTTGCTCTAGTTATGTCTTCTCCTGACTTGGATAATGACATACCTACCTCAAGGAAAGTGTTCCTCACTTGGATGGATATGGTGAAGACATTTTCATTACCATGGAAATGATTTGCGATCATCCATCTCCTATAGACGTCCAGGTTTTTTCTTTTTTTCCTGTAGAGCTCACTGCTGCTTCTTTCTTTCTTTTCCTCAGACAGCACCAGAGTGCTCTTTCTAGTTGATGGATTTGTTTTGTTTTTGCAGCCTAAAGTTTGTCTTTTACGCTTTTACAAAGAGCTCTTGTGAGCGCTTTTGCAGCAGCAACTTCAAAACAAATGCCACCAAAAGTCTGGGCTTTCTGCCTGATAAAAAGATGAATACAACAAGAAATGGCTCAAAGATTTCCAGACCTAACTTTGTTTACAACAGATATTGTTTTTTATGTATTTGATTCTGCATGCTTGAAGGCATTTATGCATTTTTGTGTGGTTTCGTCTGATGGGTGGAAAAAGCTCCAAGCAGAAAGTTGGCATTTATAAAAACACTCCAGAGATTACAGTTGAACCAGTTGAAACCTGGCTCATCCTCATGAAACAGGTTAGATATTTGGAAACAGATAGGAAAACTTTGCACCAACGTTTACGTGTAAAATTAGTCAAACACCCTTTAAAGACAGTGTTTTAGGATCATTTCTGTAACTTTTTAGAAAAGCCATGGTTACTGATGATGAGAAAAGCTGCCTCTGGTCCCACTGACCTGTGAGAACTTATCCTGAAGTTCCTTCAGCTCCTTCTGCAGTCTCCTGCACTTGGCCCTCCACTGGTGTACAGCTTCTTGTGCCCTGGTCTTCAGCTCATCTCTGCTCCTTGTGCTCTCCTGGAGCAACGCCTCCATCTCTCTCCTGTCCATCTGCCCCTGGCTCTGAAATTATGATGAAATGTATTAATCAAATCTAAATTCAAGTCACCTTAATTCATATTTGCAGCGGGGAGAATAAGTATTTGACACATCAGCATTTTTATCAGTAAGGATATTTCTACGTGGGCTATTGACACAAAATTTCCACCAGATGTTGCCATCAAGCCAAATAAAGTTCCATTAGTTGTCACACTAATGTATGAAATTTGTTCTCCACATTTGACCCATCCCCTGAGGCAGTGGTGAGCTGCAGACACAGCTGCGCTCGAGAACCACCAGGATGGCTATGTAGCCATTCTTGGTGTTGTGGATCATGGACTATTTGACCAATAGGCAGCAGTACATCCACATGGGAGGATCAGTCTCAGGCACCCTCAGCTGCAAGGTGTGGGGGCGCCAAAGGGAACAGTACTGTCTCCTGCACTCTTCACATTGTATACTTCTGACTTTTGCCACAACACTGCAACTTGCCATACGCAGAAATTTTGTGCTGTTGTGGCCAGCATCAAAGGTGGTGAGTAGGGGGAGTACAGGTGGAGGACTTTGTGGCCTGGTGCAAGAGGAACCAGCTGCAGCTGAATGTTCAGAAGACCAAGGAAATGGTTCTGGATTTCAGGAGGAAAACTCCTACACATCAACCGGTGCTCATAGAGAGAGACAGCATTGTGGTTGTGCCATCATGTACAGTGCTCAGCATAAATGAGTACAACCCCTTTAAAAAGTACGAATTTAATCAGTAGCTCAATGAACAAAAGAACAATTTCCAGAATTTTCACAAGGCTGGGTTTTATTAAACACCTAATAATTGTAGCGTGTTGTAGGTTACTTTTATTGAATCCTCAATAAAATATAAAGGTATTCAACAAGAGGTGATATTCCATATAAATTGTTGTTGGCTCTGTTATTCATTCTGCTGTGGTCTGTTGGGGTGTAGGCAGCTCTGACCGAGACAGGAAGAGACTGAACAAGCTAGCTACCAAAGCTAGCTCGGTTCTGGGCTGCCCACTGGATTCTGTTGAGGAGACGTGTGAAAGGAGGATGCTGGGGAAGATGACCTCCATCTTAAGAAACCCCTCCCATCCACTGAACTCCACTGTGGAGATCATGGACAGCTCCTCCAGAGGTAGACTGAGACATCCCAGATGTAAAACTGAGCGCTATCGCAGATCTTTCATCCCCTCTGCTGTAAGAGTGTACAACTGTTCAGTTTAAGCTGTGCTGGTATCATCCTGGTACACAATAACACCAAGCAATATTCATGTGTTCTATACTTGTGCAATACCGGATTCACATTGTTGTCTGTGTCTCTTACAGTATGCTGCATAGTGCTGGTACCAAGTTTGTTTTCATCTTTTATTTGTGTTTTTTTAGTGATCTAAGATTAAAATACTAGATTACTGACTATGTGTATACACATGTATCCTTGTTTTTATCTTCTTCTAATTACCCTTTGAGTGATGGTGCTGCTGTGACAAGTGAATTTCCCCACTGTGGGATCAATAAAGTATATTCTATTCTATTCCCTGTGTCCTTTCATTTTCTTTTACACATAACTCAATTATTTATGGACTTTAAATGTTTAGATGTCTTTGCATGAATTAAATACTTGAGCTGATATTGGCATGTGGTGGAAAATCTGTGTCAATAGCCCACTTCACTTAGAAATACCCTTACTGATAAAAACGCTGATGTGTCAAACACTTATTTTCCCCGCTATCATCAATATCACAGCGGCTGATTTGCAGTTGTTAACTTTATAATTTTTTAATCTTACAGCCCAAAAAGAGGAACTAAACACAGCATGGTACTAGCTCAAATTGCCACTATAAAATATAAAACTTGATTATAAGTACCTGTAGGTCTCTCAGCTGGTCCAGCATCCGGAGCTGCTGCTGCTCCCGTCCTGCCAGGTCTGATGACAGTTCCTTACATGTAGAGAAAAGAAAGGTCAGGCTTTAAGCCAGGACTGCTGCTGCTACTAGAATAAAAATAGCAAATGGGGGGAAAAAAACGTAAATAATGAGTTCAGGATGAAGCAAAACAAGAGAATCATTCTCTTTCACTTGTATAGTTTTATGCATAAGGAAATAATAAAACTGAGATCTAAATTTATTTTCATCTAATATAAAGTGATAAAAACAGATTCCAACACATCATTATTTATTAAACAAACAACAAAAAACTGTGAACCTCCTTCAGCATCAAGAACTCTCAGAAGATGTTTCCTGTCTATTATTCTATCTCATGGTTCTCAAGTTCTAGTCCACTCATCTGTACAATGTTGTTTCAGTTCATATTGGTTTCTGCCTTTTTAGTTATCTGCTGGTATGTTTGGATCGTGGTTCTCTTTTATGACCCAGTTTGGTCCAAACTTCAGCTGTCAGACTGATGGACTAATTCTAGACTCTAGAAGACTTTGGTCTACAGAAGAGTTCATGGTGGACCTGTTCACTGTCACCATCAGCCCTCCACCACTGTGCTGACAGCTTATATCAGCGGTTTGCTGCTGTGCATCATGAGTAAGCATGTCTACTTTGGTTTGATCTGTCCAAATTGTTCCAGAACTCTTGTATTTGAGTCAGAGGAGCGTTTACAAACCAAAGACATGCTGCCTTGTTCTTTTTAGAGAGTAGAGGTTTTTTACTGCAGTCCTTCCAAACAAGCCATATTTGTTCAGTCTTAATCTTGAGGCCAAGTAAAGGTTACTCGGGTCTCATTTAGGTTTCTACATCAAATAAGACTGTTAGTTCAGGGTAATTAGTCATACACTGATTAGTCTGAGACAGCATATCAACCCTGTTCACCTAATTATACTGAATTTTTGCTTGTTTGCCTCTAAAATAAAACATTTTATTTGTCTTTTTGATCCAAGTATAAGAACCACGAGAGACACCGCCGGTGCAAACACCCACATTGTCTCTTAACACCTACGCTGCAGCAGGGGACGTGTGGGTGTTTAAACACTTTTCCAGTGAAAGAAACAGAGACAGAGGGATTGTGCCAAGACTTAAAGCGTACTCATTTAATTACATTAAGCTGACACAAACCATAATCATCAACACCACCGGTTTGAACTGGAATGATGATTTTATGTACTTTAAACTGAGAAAGAAGTGACATTTGAACCAGTTTGAGAAGAAAAAATGAGGTCAGTTCTTCTGTCTAAAGGGTTGCTTTATCTGATGAAGTTACACACTAAAAATGCCTGGGTTATTTTGCCAACCCAACTGTTGGGTTGAGGCTGAAAATCATACGGTTGGGTCATTTTAACCCACCATTGGGTCAAGCATTCTGACCCAACATATTGGGTTAAAATTGGAGGGAAAAAGAATGATTCTTATTGTTCAGTGAACCAGCTCTGCCATTTTAATCCAGAGGATGACAAGACTGGACCTTGACACCAAAAAGGATTAAGAAGGTAAAATGTTGATGATAAAGTGTTTTAAGATGAATTGTGTGAACTTGTTGACAGCAGAAGATGATACCGCCATTCAATGAACTAATAAAGTAATTTAGCCTATCATTTCAGAAAACCAAATCATATAGCTAGCTAACTAGTTAGCTTGCTGGCACCGATGTATATACTGTTGCGTTTTTACAGGGAAATGTGAGGATTATAAATAGCTTGAAAATCGAAGAAGCATCAGTGCCACCAACAATCCTGAGAAAACCCCACTACACGAGCTCAAATCTTCCAGAACCCATCAGTTTCCTACAAATTGCGGCGCTACCCCTCCATTCGTCTTCCCCGTCTCAGCACGTACACGCACGCACGCACACACACACACACACACACAGAATTCGCTCGAAGCGAGGATGGCTGCGTTCACAGTCAACTACATCCATCCGTTAATAAGATGNTTTTTACTGCATCATGGTGATAATCAAACCAAACATTTTATGCAAAACTCACCTTTTGCATCTTTCTGTGCTGCCATGTAGGTCTCTGCTGCCTTTATAAACACTCCAAATGTGGAAAAATCCCTCCATCTGTTTTCTGTTAGTGTCTAGTTTTAGGAATTATGTGCCTTAAGCAAGCTGTTCAAAAAGTCCCCGTTTGTGATGTCACAAATAGAATAGAATAGAATAGACTTTATTGATCCCACAGTGGGGAAATTCACTTGTCACAGCAGCACCATCACTCAAAGGGTAATTAGAAGAAAGATAAAAACAAGGATACATGTATACACACTAAAAATGCCTGGGTTATTTTGCCAACCCAACTGTTGGGTTGAGGCTGAAAATCATACGGTTGGGTCATTTTAACCCACCATTGGGTCAAGCATTCTGACCCAACATATTGGGTTAAAATTGGAGGGAAAAAGAATGATTCTTATTGTTCAGTGAACCAGCTCTGCCATTTTAATCCAGAGGATGACAAGACTGGACCTTGACACCAAAAAGGATTAAGAAGGTAAAATGTTGATGATAAAGTGTTTTAAGATGAATTGTGTGAACTTGTTGACAGCAGAAGATGATACCGCCATTCAATGAACTAATAAAGTAATTTAGCCTATCATTTCAGAAAACCAAATCATATAGCTAGCTAACTAGTTAGCTTGCTGGCACCGATGTATATACTGTTGCGTTTTTACAGGGAAATGTGAGGATTATAAATAGCTTGAAAATCGAAGAAGCATCAGTGCCACCAACAATCCTGAGAAAACCCCACTACACGAGCTCAAATCTTCCAGAACCCATCAGTTTCCTACAAATTGCGGCGCTACCCCTCCATTCGTCTTCCCCGTCGCAGCACGTACACGCACGCACGCACACACACACACACACACAGAATTCGCTCGAAGCGAGGATGGCTGCGTTCACAGTCAACTACATCCATCCGTTAATAAGACAGTGCCCTGAACGACATTTCGATCTAACGCGCTCCCTCCTTTTTTTCTCTCGATCTTTTATTGGAAAGTACTGGTCTCTGGCTTCCTGTTCCTTTCACCTTTTGTGTCCAGCTAAACTAATCTCACGTTTGTCCTGCGCGTTCCGCTCGAGTTTTCAATAAACTATGTCGAAGGATAGGCCTTTCAGGTTGAGACAGACTAAAAGAAGAATATTGGCATTGTGGCATCCGCTCCAGAAGGGGGCGCTTGAGGCTACTGTACAGACACTTCCTGCTAGCTAGTTTAGCTCATTGTGCTACTATTTCATTTAGATGTGGATGCACCGCTGTCACGCTTTTTATTAACTGTTGCTATGCAGATTGCGTTTGTATCTTTGTAAATATGAAACCAGAAGATTGTCAACAGACTGAGACAACTGACTAATAGGTGAGTTTCAGTTTTCATAGGTCAGTTTCCTCACTCCCCCCTGGAAAATAGCAGGTTACAATCATTTACAGCTGCTCCTGTTGCCGACAGAACTCGTTGTTTTGCCTTTCCAGCTGTCTCCTGCAGCATGCACGTCCCGTCACTGGCGCGTTCAGATTACTTCGAAATCATAACTAATGTTATGCTAGTGACATGATGTACCGGAGTTATTTTATTATTCAAAAATGTGCTAATATGTCGCTGACAAGACTGCAAGTTATTTTTTTACATCGCAATTTGACTTTTTAATTTTCTTGGGTCACTACCACCTGGTAAAATCAAGACCTAAATGACAATCAAAATCAGAAGATTTGAAATTGTTCTAAAGCTGTTTCTGTTTATTTCTGAAAGATGGACGAGTTTGTAAGGGAGAAACTTCTGGAATGGAACCTGTCTGAGTACACCCCTGCTTTTGAAGGTATGAGATAGATAAAAAAAATTAAATGTAAATGAGTAATTATATGGGAAAAGGGTGGTTATGGTCACCATCTATTTGTGTGGTTTGTTTTTTATTAAATCAAATTTTCCTTTTTTTTTCCCAGCTGAAAAGATTGACAAGGACAGCTTTTTCCTCCTGGATGCTAACTGCTTGATTACTCTGATACCTCTCCTGGGACCACGCCTGAAATGTTTGCACCATTTAAAAAAGTCTCTTGAGGTATGCCCAGTGTCACCTAGAGTCTATTTCAAAATGGGTTATGTGTGCTTTAAATGTAAAAGGTCTTTAGGCCATAACATAAGGCATTTATTTAACCACCTGAGAGTGATGCATAATGTATATTCCACTTCAACTTATTTCCAGTGTGCTCAAACTGGGTGCCATCGAACATTTAATCAAATGAGATCATTTAGACGACACATAATGGGGCATGCTATTGAGTTTGACACTGAAATAGAAGATGGTAGCACGCTTGAAATCCCTGAAAGTTCAGAAGACAAACATTTAAGTGTGCTAAGTGAGGTGGAATGTAACGAGACCAGAGCAGAGCAATGGGATGAGCTAGAAGATGACAACATAAAGGACAGAGTTGCACTCTTCTTAGCTAGGTTGAAAGCAAAGTCTTCACAGACATTCAGTGGCATTAGAGATGTTGTTGAACACACATCCAGTCTAATGAGAGATGTAGTTTGTAGTTTAAAGAGAAAAACACTTTCTTTCTTAAAAGAGATAGGTCACTCTGAGACTCCAAAAGCAGAGGAGCTCATGGAGCAGTTCACAGTCGCATCTGAGCCATTTCAAGGCTTTGAATCAGAGTACAAGCAAATGAAATATTTTACACAGTCTGGATTCTTTATACAGCCAGAGGCAGTACCTCTCCCAGGCTTTTCCTATACTCAAGTGACTGACCGTGAGTCAGGGACTGTGAAACAAGTTGCTGTTCGGGACACTTTTCAGTATGTTCCCCTGAAACCCATGCTGAAGCTTGTTCTGGAAAGTCCAGGAACAATAGAGAAGATCTTTGAGTGGCGAAATCTTGAAAATACAGCCCTTGAGGATTTTAGAGATGGCACAATATTTGGAACTAATCCCCTTTTTTGTGAAGATTTCTCTATTCCATTGGTCCTTTACAGTGATGAGTGTGAGATGGTAAATCCACTTGGCTCAAAAACATCAGTCCACAAACTTGGTTTCATCTATTTCACAATGAGATGTTTGCCACAAGAATATCTTTCTAGTTTAACATCTCATTTCTTGTTGGCAGTGTACAAAACAGATGATGTGAAAACATATGGAATGAACACAATTTTGGAGCCAATTGTGAATGAGATCAAAGAAATGGAACTGCATGGCTTTCATATCAATACCACACTCTTTACAGGCAATGTTAAAGCTGGAGTGGCACAGGTCTGTGGAGATAACCTAGGACTTAATGGCATCCTTGGTTACATCGAAAGCTTTGCAGGCAACAGTGTGTGTCGGTGGTGTCGGGTTCACAGAGAAACGTTGAGGGTACAGACAGTTGAAGATCCTTCATCAATGCGTGACAAGGTTAATTACCTCTCAGACTTACTTCTACACAAACCAGCAGAAACTGGCATCAAGAGAGAGTGTTCTCTTAACAAGTTGCAGTTTTACCATGTAACTGATAATGTTGCTCCTGATGTCATGCATGATATCCTCGAAGGGATTGGTGGTTATGAAGTTAAGCTTGTGCTCAATGCATTGATTGAACAAAAAATCCTCACTCTTGAACAGCTGAACTACAGGTTGACAAGCTTTGATTACGGATTTTGTGATGTCCACAACAAGCCATCTAACATCAAACCCCAGGACTTGAAAAATCCTAATGCTGCACTTAGGCAATCAGCATCACAAACATGGTGCCTACTAAGACTGCTGCCCCTCATGATAGGAGATTTGATTCCAGAGGACAACAAATACTGGGAGTTGCTTCTTACATTGTTGAGCTGAATGGAGTTAATATTTTCTCCTTCTTTAACCGAAGGAGCAGTAGTCTTTATGGGCAAAATCATTGAGGAGCACCACTATCTTTTTTTGGAACTCTTCCCAGACAGACATCTGAAACCTAAACACCATTTCATGCTTCATTATCCGGGAGCCATAAGGAAACTGGGGCCTGTGGTTCATTTCTGGTCAATGCGCTTTGAGGCAAAACATGGGTTTTTCAAAAGAGTGAGTCATATCACCTGCAACTTTCGTAACATTTGTAAAACCCAAGCCTACAGACATCAAATAATGATGTGTTACACTCTACTGTCAGGCCAGGTGTTTTCTCATGACTTCGAAGTTGGTCCAGGATATACCAAACTCCTTGGTATGACAGAAGATTTTGAGAAGGTTAAAAGTGGTTTTGAAGGAGTTGCTGTTTTTACAGAAGTGTACTTGCCATCTTGGATTAAGTACAAGGGTACTAACTACAGGCCAGGAATGGCACTATTTCTGTCTCATAAAAGCGATGGTGAGCCTCAGTTTGGAACCATTCAGAGCATTGTGGTACTTCCCTCAAAAGTCAAACTCATTGTAAAAAAATGGGAAACGATCAGCTTCGAAAGGCATTTTTTTGCCTACACTGTATCCCCTACCTCAGTGATTGAAGCAGTGGAAGTTGATTCCATTGCTGACTATCACCCTCTCCATGCTGTGAAACCCTACAAGGAGAATTGCAGTGACTTTTTCATTTCACTGAGATACAGGCTGTTTTAAAACTGATGGACTATTAAGTGTAGCTACATAAACCTTGTCTTGAACTTCGACCTGGTACTACCTCTTTTCTGGCAAATTAAAAACAATTCAAATCCATTTACACTTTGATATTTTATTAAAATTAATACTGTGGAGAGGTATCAGATTTGTCAACAACATTATTATTGTAAGTATCCATATAATAAACAAATAAATCTCACTGACTATATTTTAACATAAAACTTGGATATTTTGTGTTCATTAACATGATTTATTTGGTGGTCTGTCATTGATTGTGTTTTAATATTGTGAACAAATCTGATATATCCTTTTTTGATCAGGATTTGAGCCCTAAACCAACTGAGCCCATTGACTCTACACCAGCTGGTGAATTGCAGCCCTTGGCTCCTGTAGAGGATGGAACAACGTTTGTGAGTCTTACAATCTATGCAGGATTAAAAATTGGTCTTATTCTTGTCATTTACTTTACAAAATCTCATCTAACTTTTCCCAAGGCTGTACTGAGGTCATAAGCGGTCTTGGCAGATTTAACTAGACTGACATTTTTTCTCTGTCTACAAAATATTAGAATATCCACGAGATCCTCAACAAAACACCTGATGGGAGATCAATAGTTCACAGTCTTGAAGAAAGCCATCACATCTCTATAAGTGAGAGAAGATCCATGGTCAGAATACTTGTGTCACACCTGATAGAGTGCTTTGGAGAGAAGTGAGTATCTTTTAACCCTATTTTTAACCCCCTTTTATTGCATTATTTAATACAGACCTTAGAACTGTAGCTATCGCCTAAATTATTTGGAGCATTGTATCACAATTTCTGGATTTAAAAATATTAATAAAAATCAAAAAATGTGGGTGTTTCATAATAAAGTAATATTTCATTTTTGTTGTGAAGTCCAGCTTCAGGGACAAAGGTATTACTGGCATCATCAATAGTGGAGCAGTTTCCATGCCTGAAGGACAGTCATGGCACAGGCTATGTAAGTAAAGTTTCAAACCACAATATTATAAATATTTAAAGGTGTGGGACACTTGCTTGGTCAATACATTTGCAGAAGTCTCTAGTAGGAAAGAATGCCTTGTAAATTGCATGTGGGGGGGACAGAAGTGCCTGTGGAGGAGAGAGTGGCAGAACAGGACAGGATCTGGAGTCTTATTTCCTGATATTTGGGGGA
The DNA here is from genome assembly GCA_006937985.1 of Aphyosemion australe. Classification (NCBI taxonomy): domain Eukaryota; kingdom Metazoa; phylum Chordata; class Actinopteri; order Cyprinodontiformes; family Nothobranchiidae; genus Aphyosemion; species Aphyosemion australe. The sequence goes on from SSNS01000116.1 coordinate 477,926, forward strand.
AGGGGCTGGCTCTCTCAGATGCGTTTGTTTCAGGAACTAGCAGAATGCAACATCAGAGGAGAGCTTAACAAGGCAGGATTTGGAGTCTTATTTCCTGACATCTGGACATCTCTCTGATTGGCTAACAGCAACACAACTCTACCACTGACTCTGTTTGCTCTGCAACATTGATGTTTTATCTCCACAAATAACACAAGCCTGGAGGAGTTCTGCTGTGTGGTGGAGTTGCTAATGCTAACAGGTAGCTTCTACTTGCAAAGACTTTCTGTGCTGTTTCCTGGACGCTANGACTCACTGCCGCCATCTTCAGAGTCATGCCCTGAAGAGCGTGGGCATGACTCTGAAGATGGCGGCAGTGAGTCGCCGAAACAGTCAGTAAATTAAGGTAAAGAAACATCACTATACTGTGTTTAAAGCAAGAAAAACCAATGGAGATGGAAAATAAACACAGGAAGAACATAAGAAGTTTTATGCCTAAACATGTTCCCTTTCTTTCTCTTTTTTGATCCCCTTCTCAGGCTGGAACAAACATGGTGGAATACCTCAACGGGGCCACTACAGAATACCCGTATGTCCTTGTGCTTGGGGAGGACTAACAAAGCTCCCAAGCATTTGTGATCATCGGTGGGACTGCTCTGGAATACCCATCACTTTTGGGTGCAATTGATGGTTGTTTTAAAACATTTTTCGTGTTTGACGTTAACTACCCAAAAGCATGTGCACAGATTTGGGAGTTCATTCAGACCGTCATCTTTGAAATCCCAGGACACGAATCAAATGCAGTGAAACTACTGAGAGCTCAGTTGGCAGTGATGTAAGGTTGACATTTTGGTACTGGTAAGTTAGCATTCTTGAAATATGTTAATGGACATTTTGCAGTTGTTCCAATGTGTGTTTTAAAGACATTAAAATTTTGAACACTTAAGATGCATAATTGCATTGAAAAATATATTTATTCAGACTGAATGAGCTAAACATGTTAAAGAAATGAATGTTTTTTTAAATCTGCTTATCTACAATTTCATTGTTTTTCTAAAATGTAGGATTTTATTGGTCAATAAATAATTGATTGACACATGGCTCTCTCATTATGTTCATTTTTGTTTATTTAGATATTTATTTAGTGTTTTTTTTTTCAATAACATTTTATTGTGGAATTGGGTCATTTTAACCCAAGTATTAGTAATTTAATAACCCAGGTGTTGGGTTTTCTTTTTAACCCACTTTTGGGTAACCTTAACTGTACAGTTGGGTCATTTTAACCCATTTTTAGGGTAGAAAACATAACCCAATATACTGGGTCAAATCAATAACCCAACCCCCTGGGTTAAAATAACCCATGGTTGGCTCGGTCCTTTTCTCACCCAGCACTTGGGTTACAAAGCAACCCAAGTTGGGTTATTTTTAACCCAGCCGTTTTAAGAGTGTAAGAGAATCAAGTGCTTTAATGACCATGGATTGGACCATGTTTGAAGAGAATTAGACAAACGTCTGTGATCAGGTGGAGGAAAGCTGGTGAGTTTAGCCTGTACTTGTGTGTTTAGTGCTGGTGTGTTCAGCGTCTGAACTTTGTCACTCACAGGTTCGTACTACAGTTGTGTGTGGCTGGCACTCTTAGCACCGCGGTCCAAAGACGCATTATTAATATTTTTGCGTCTGTACAGGTTTCATTCCGTGTGCCCGCTCTAGTCTTGTCTGCAGCTGCTCACAGCAGACCCCCTCCCTACCCGCGAGTAAATATCCAATCACAGGTTTGACCCGCCTCACTGAGAGCTGAGCTGAAAGTTTTAGCAAAACAAGCGGTAGACAGAAACTTAGCCATGGCAACATGCGATGCGCCGTCTTCATACAAATCTTCCGTGTGGGAACATTTCTGGTGTGCAGTTGAATATAAAGACGGGGAGAGAAAACGGTGAACAGTAAAGAGACTGTCTGCAAGCATTGTCTGACCCATCTCCCATATGCAGCGGTAAACACTATAAACATGGCCAAGCACCTCCGACGCCCCGACCCCAATGTATCGCTTTCTGGAAGCAGAACATTCGAGCAGGTAGCGCCAGAGAAAAAACAGCAGCCTCTCGCTAATGCCTTTCAACAAATGTACAGCATCAGCTCAGATAAGCACAAGAAAATGAGCCACGCTGTCTGCGTGTTTACGTTGTTTAGCTAATTTGTTGGATGTTTACAACCGAGCGTCCCTGAAGAGACTGGAGGTGACGTAGAGCTGCGCAAACACAAGGAAAGATGATAGCCGTGAACTCAGAGGGTCACTTTATTTGACGCTACAACCCCTCACACAACACACTCCCGAGTCGGGACCTTCCTACAATTCCAAATTACGCATTCCTCCCGGTCCCGCTCCGGTCTCCTAGCCTCTCACTGACACCACACATCAAATCCGGTTAGCTGCTCTCTTTGAAATAAAAGGCTCACAAAATTGGGTTACAATCGTTTTAACGTACCCTACCCTTACTTTTCCCTTTTTTGATACATTTAATCATTTTTTAATTTTTATTTTACTTTCTGTTCTTGTGAAGCGCCTCGTGATTTTTATCTTGAGAGGTTCTATAAAAAAGATAGTTTCTTCTTCTCAAATTATGTTCACAGATAGAAGCGTTTGTGAATTACATACTGCAACGGCTTGCCATAGCCCTGGAGCGGTGTTGCGCATGCACAGACTTGTAGCAAACAACATGACTCAATAGCGCTGCAGACAGCTAAGAATAAACAGGACGGTGGGGACTTTTCTTCCGCTTTTAGAGTTTAGTCATTCTTAGTTTCATGATCATCGTGTGTTTTGGAACCCACGGCGTGAGTCTGCTATCCGCTAGCTTAGCATTAGCCAACCTGCCCGTAGGTGTGCAGTATCCCAAACTTTGGACTGTTTCTGCCGTTGTGTCTTTGCTGGTTCCTCTATTTTCCTCCACAGCGCCTAGATTACCACATTGTGCACTAGTAAAAAGCATCTTCCTTACACAAAAACAAATAACTTACATTTGTTCAATAAAGTTCTGGGGGGTTGGGGAAAAATAACTTGAAAAGATGTCACACGAGTGCTACGTCTGAAAATAGTTTATTGCACAGAGCATGTTTTCAGTGCACGTGCGACATACATGTCCTCAAAAAATTAGCATATTGTGATAAAGTTCATTATTTTCTGTAATGTACTGATAAACATTATACTTTCATATATTTTAGATTCATTACACACAACTGAAGTAGTTCAAGCCGTTTATTGGTTTTAATATTGATGATTTTGGCATACAGCTCATGAAAACCCAAAACTCCTATCTCAAAAAATTTGCATATCATGAAAAGGTTCTCTAAACGAGCTATTAACCTAATCATCTGAATCAACTAATTAACTCTAAACACCTGCAAACGATTCCTGAGGCTTTTAAAAACTCCCAGCCTGGTTCATTACTCAAAACCGCAATAGTGGGTAAGACTGCCGACCTGACTGCTGTCCAGAAGGCCATCATTGACACCCTCAAGCAGGAGGGTAAGACACAGAAAGAAATTTCTGAACCAATAGGCTGTTCCCAGAGTGCTGTATCAAGGCACCTCAGTGGGAAGTCTGTGGGAAGGAAAAAGTGTGGCAGAAAACGCTGCACAACGAGAAGAGGTGACCGGACCCTGAGGAAGATTGTGGAGAAGGACCGATTCCAGACCTTGGGGGACCTGCGGAAGCAGTGGACTGAGTCCGGAGTGAAAACATCCAGAGCCACCGTGTTCAGGCGTGTGCAGGAAATGGGCTACAGGTGCCGCATTCCCCAGGTCAAGCCACTTTTGAACCAGAAACAGCGGCAGAAGCGCCTGACCTGGGCTACAGTGAAGCAGCACTGGCCTGTTGCTCAGTGGTCCAAAGTACTTTTTTCAGATGAAAGCAAATTTTGCATGTCATTGGGAAATCAAGGTGCCAGAGTCTGGAGGAAGACTGGGCAGAGGGAAATGCCAAAATGCCTGAAGTCCAGTGTCAAGTACCCACAGTCAGTGATGGTCTGGGGTGCCATGTCAGCTGCTGGTGTTGGTCCACTGTGTTTTATCAAGGGCAGGGTCAATGCAGCTAGCTATCAGGAGATTTTGGAGCACTTCATGCTTCCATCTGCTGAAAAGCTTTATGGAGATGAAGATTTCATTTTTCAGCATGACCTGGCACCTGCTCACAGTGCCAAAACCACGGGTAAATGGTTTACTGACCATGGTATTACTGTGCTCAATTGGCCTGCCAACTCTCCTGACCTGAACCCCATAGAGAATCTGTGGGATATTGTGAAGAGAAAGTTGAGAGACGCGAGACCCAACACTCTGGATGAGCTTAAGGCCGCTATGGAAGCATCCTGGGCCTCCATAACACCTCAGCAGTGCCACAGGCTGATTGCCTCCATGCCACGCCGCATTGAAGCAGTCATTTCTGCAAAAGGATTCCCGACCAAGTATTGAGTGCATAACTGAACACAATTATTTGAAGGTTGACCTTTTTTGAATTAAAAACACTTTTCTTTTAAATGGTAAATGGCCTGTATTTGTATAGCGCCTTCTTAGGGTTCTACAACCCCCCAAGGCGCTTCACAACACAATCAGTCATTCACACGCTGGTGGGGATGAGCTACGATGTAGCCACAGCTGCCCTGGGGCGCACTGACAGAGGCAAGGCTGCCGAGCACTGGCGCCACCAGTCCCTCCGACCACCACCAGCAGGCAAGGCGGGTTAAGTGTCTTGCCCAAGGACACACAGCAGCATTTTATTGGTCGGTTGGAATATGCTAATTTTTTGAGATAGGAATTTTGGGTTTTCATGAGCTGTATGCCAAAATCATCAATATTAAAACAAAAAAACGGCTTGAACTACTTCAGTTGTGTGTAATGAATCTAAAATATATGAAAGTCTAATGTTTATCAGTACATTACAGAAAATAATGAACGTTATCACAATATGCAAATTTTTTGAGAAGGACCTGTATATGTCCATGTTTTAAGCGTGTCTGTCGTTTCTCATTAAAACGCCGGCTTATATTCTCTCGTTCTGCTCTGCCTCAGTCTGCTCTGCTGCCGCCGTGGCCTACAGATGGGCTGCGCGCATTGACTGTTAAATAAAGGTTGCACGACACGAAAAAAAGTTGCACAACGCAACGAATCGATGACGAAAAGCGTTGCCAACGCATTTATTCATCGATTTTTATCGATTTTATCGATTCGTTGTTGCAGCCCTACTTCTAAGCATGGGTGATGTGAGTCGAAATGCAAATACTGGTCTGTATGAGTTGGTTTCCTGGTCTGTATGAGTTGGTTTCCTGTAGACTTCAATGCTGAGACTTCCATCCTGCTTATTAATTTTGAACAGCACAGTCCAAGAAGAGCAAGATGGAAGTCTCAGCATTGAAGTCTACAGGAAACTGACTCATACAGACCAGTATTTGCATTTCGACTCACATCACCCATTGGAGCACAAAGTGTCAGTTATCAGGACTTTACACCATCGGGCTGAGAATATTCCCACAAAAACTGAAGGAAAGCAAAAGGAAGAGAAACACATCAAGAAAGCTCTCCAAAACTGCAGATACCTTAACTGGGCTTTTGTGAAATCAACAAAGAAGTTTGAAAAAGAATCTACAGCAGCAAATAGCAAAGAAAAGGACAAAACGCAAAAATGCCCCATCATCCCATACGTGGCAGGAGTTTCAGAGAAACTAAGAAGAATTTTCTCCAAACACAACGGTAACGGTAAACTTTAAACACAACAACACCCTCAGACAGAAACTGGTCCATCCTAAAGACAAGACACCAAAATGCCCTTTTTATAAGACAAATCATGCAAGCAAATCAGCGTAATATTGCCGGAACAGTGTGTCTTATGAACGCAGCATGTTGATGCGGGAATTTTGCGGCATTCATGCCACCATGCTTGGTAGTAATATTACCGCAACGCTGGACAAGTGAATGTACATTGCAGCTTGGCGCAACAGAGGGTGGAGCCATGATCATGTGATTAATTAATGCCGAGCTCTGGTCAGAAACTATGTTAAAAATTAAAGTAAACACGGGCATAAGTTTTGCTTTTTTTAAACAGAATCGGCTTAGATGATAAACTGGAGCGATGCAGAGCTCTGGGAGCTTCTCTCCATTAGAGCTGGAGCTCAGATCATCTGACAGTTCATGGGGACTGTGGAGGACAGACACCTTTAGGAGCTGCTTGTGAAAAAACTTAATGAGTGTGGCTTTGATTGCAATAAAAAGCAAGTTATGTCCATCACGTAATCTTTTATAAAAAGGACACGATTGCACCACATTACCGCCACGGTCTGAGCACTTATAAACGACCTTAGGCTCCCAGATGCCGCATCGGCATCGCATTAAATTAGCGGCATTGTTTTATAAAAGAGGCTAAACTGAAGCTCAGCGACGGTGTCTATGCAGACCAATGCAATGAGGACTGTCTAGACCTTTACATAAGGGAAACTAAACAACAACTACACAAGTACAACACATGAGAACCACCTCTTCAGGCCAAGACTCTGCAGTCCACCTACACCTGAAGGACAAGGGACACACTTTTGAAGATGACAAAGTAGTACACATTCTGGGCAGAGAAGATATATTGTTTGAGAGAGGAGTGAAGGAAGCTATCTATGTAAAATTGAATATTATTCCCAAGCAGTTTCAGTCTGTCACACCCTCCTACATCTAATCAAAACAATTCCCACACAATAGAGGCTAACGACTCATCGGGGAGTAGGAAGGAGGGATATTCATAGGTAGTTTCTGCTCTTTAAGCAACAATAGACAGCTACAGCTTAGTAGCTTGACCCTCCCATATTTCAGCCAGAATTGACAAAGCTTCTCGGATGAGAAGCGAAACATCTTCAAGAAACCAAAGAAGTCCAGTTGCCTTCATTCGAACCCTTTGGATTACAATGACCTGGATGACTGAGAACCTTCACCAGCATTGTCAGAAGACCACTTCCACGGTCTCGTCATTTCCAGGCCCGTTCTTGTTGGAATTCTTACGGTTAGCTTGTAACAATACAAATAGTAAACAAACGCTGGCGGGAGGGAAGCAGCTTAAGTTAAAATAGGATATGCATAATGACCAAAGAAATGGATAACAACGCTGCAGCACAGCTTACTTTCCGTGGTCTCGTCACTTCCGGAAGTTACCAGTATCGGCTCGGCTGACCCATTGACATGCAAATGCAGTTGGTTTCTGGGTGCTTCAGCATGATTAGAACCAGTTCGTCTATAGCAAGACTAACGCATTTACAAGTTAGGCTTGGGCAGTATTATGGTAATACCGTATACAGCCAGTGTTTAATAACAGAAACGGTGTCACGTAACCCCCAAGTGATCCCAGAACACTATATACGGAAGTCAACTCATCCACTCCTCACTCAGTCATCGATTCGTCTAATCCATGCCACAAGTTCAGAGCTTCATCGCTCATCAACCCTTCTCACTCATCTGACCAGTAAGTCAGCTATTTACTCTTTTTGTAACGCCCGTTCATTCTTGTTTCCCTTTGAGGAATGAACCGGCGTTCCTACATTAACTGCGTGTAGCCTAAGCAGAGGGGCCCAAACGTCCTTCTCCCCAACCACTTTGGCCAGCTCCTCCGTGGGCATCCCAAGGTTTTCCCTGCTGAGAAACATAGTCCCTCCAGCATGCCCTGGGTTTTCCTTTGGGTCTCCTCCCGGTTGGACGTGACCGGAAAACCTCACCAGGGAGGCGTCCAGGAGGTATCCTGACCAGATGCCTGAGCCACCTCAACTGGCTCCTCTAGTTTCAAAATCATTACAGTTGTATAATCATTAAACTTCTCTCAACTGTATATACCAAGAGGCACACTTACAATGCAGAACTGAAACGTAATATTGCCAATATTGTTACAGCCCTACTAATCAGCCAATCACATGGTGGCAACTCAATGCATTCAGGCATGGTCAAGACGATCCGCTGCAGTTCAAACCGAGCTTCAGAACGGGGAAGAAAGGTGATTTAAGTGACTTTGAACGTGGCATGGTTGTTGGTGCCAGACGGGCTGGTCTGAGTATTTCTGAAACTGCTGATCTTCTAGGATTGTCACGCACAACCATCTCTAGGGTTTACAGAGAATGGTCCAAAAAAGGGAAAACATCCAGTGAGCGGCAGTTCTGTGGGTGAAAATGCCTTGTTGATGCCAGAGGTCAGAGGAGAATGGCCAGACTGGTTGGAGCTGATAGAAAGGCAACAGTAACTCAAATAACCACTTGTTACAACCAAGGTCTGCAGAAGAGCATCTCTGAACACACAACACATGGAACCTTGAGGCAGATGGGCTCCAGCAGCAGAAGACCACACCGGGTGCCACTCCTGTCAGCTAAGAACAGGAAACTGAGGCTACAATTCACACAGGCTCACCAAAACTGGACAATTATAGATTGGAAAAATGTTGCCTGGTCTGATGAGTCTCCATTTCTGCTGCAACATTCAGATGGTAGGGTCAGAATTTGGCGTCAACAACATGAAAGCATGGATCCATCCTGCCTTGTTCAGTCTGCTGGTGGTGGTGTAATGGTGTGGGGGAAATTTTCTTGGCACACTTTGGGCCCCTTAGTACTAATTGATCATCGTTGCAACGCCACAGCCTACCTGAGTATTGTTGCTGACCATGTCCATCCCTTTATGACCACAGGGGACCCATCTTCTGATGCTACTTCCAGCAGGATAATGCTCCATGTCCTAAAGCTGGAATCATCTCAGACTGGTTTCTAGAACATGACAATGAGTTCACTGGACTCAAATGGCCTCCACAGTCACCAGATCTCAATCCAATAGAGCACCTTTGGGATGTGGTGGAACGGGAGATTCATCATGGATGTGCAGCCGACAAATCTGCAGCGTGATGCTATCATGTCAATCTGGACCAAAGTCTCTGAGGAATGTTTCCAATACCTTGTTGGATCTATGCCACAAAGGATTTAGGCAGTTATGAAGGCAAAAGGGGGTCCAACCCGGTAATAGCAAGGTGTACCCAATAAAGTGGCCAGTGAGTGTATATGATACATTTCTCAGATACACACCTTGACCTGCAAGCTCAGATGGAGCCTCTCCTTCTCCTTGGACTCAAGAATCCTCTTCAGCTCCTCGACCTCACCGAGCACCGAGGCCCTGGACAACTGGGCCCGCAACTCAGCCACTTCTTTTTCCAGGTCTGAGCGATCTACACACACACACACACGCATGCACGCACACACACACACGCCCACGGGCAGAGGCAAAAAGTTGTTAAAATTCAGGACAGGAAAAGTAGAACATCTGACGACAAGAAACTGGAGCACAAGAGAAACGTGTTAAAAATGTAACTGAATTAAATTAGAATGAAAGGAGAAGCTTTGGACCTTTTAGAGGAATACATATTCAAGTTTGAGTTGTAAATTATTTTTTAACCTTTCACTGAGGAAAAAATGTTTTGCCAGACATTTTTTAATTACAATAAAATGCATTAAGTTCTTGTCTTCAAACACTTTTGTCCACAGTCTATTTTAAGTCTCCTGCCACATCCAGGTGGTCCTTGCCACCATATTTACCCTGACTGCATCAAGTCTGAGCCGTTTCACCAGTCTCACATTCCTCTCCAACAGTTGGCTCTGCATGCTTAGTGTCTAAAGACTTTTTTTTCTTCAAAATTTGATTTAATGTATTAAAATAAAACCAAAACTCTATTTTAGAAGCTTACAAAGTTAGAATGGGAACTTTTTAAACCAAACACTAAATATGCATTCACATCTGTTTCCTGATTTCCCGCCTTCCTCTCTCCCCTGACAGTTCAGTACCTGACCCTTGCAGTCGACCTCTTCCCCCTTCTCGCTCGGTGTGGTTGCCACACAGATGAGCACCGAGCTGAGAATTCTCCATTTGTGCCCTCTGAAGCAATGTCTTCTCATTCCTCATCCTCAAGAGCTCACCACGCATGTCCTCCACCTGGGGACCAGCAGACACACCTAACTGTCTCACAGCGCAGAGGTCTGCTGTTACGGCTCTTCACAGCTTACAGTTTCCGTCTCATGATGTTTCCTGCACATCTGTGTTTGTAATCAGGCGAAGGAAGAGGGCAACTTACCTGCTGAACGAGGGACTCCCTGCTGTCCTCTGACTGCTCCAGTAATCTCCTGGCTCGCTTTAACTCCTGCTCCATCTGAGGATCACACGTGTGCTGTGGAAAAGTCAGTCTGCAGAAAATGTTCTCAAAAGTCTTTGAGATCATCAAGATGTTTGTCCCTGTCTTTGTGAATCACCTTTGACCTTAACCTGACCCAACTGAGCCCTCCAGAGCTTTAGGTGACATTCTGGGCTCTTTTGTTTTAGAACAGGACATGATGTGTTGTTTTTGAGATCAGCCTGCTTCATGATGTCAGACAGGCTCTGTTGAAGTGATTTATTAGTTCTTCAGGTCTGGGGGTGGCTGGTGGAACTCAGCTCAGCTTTCCAAATAATATGAATCAATGTTAATTAATAATTTAACAAGGGGGAGATCACGCTTTCATATAGAGCCTGGCTGGTTTTCGTTCTCTGATAAAACTTGAGTATTTATCTTTCTCTGAAAGGCTGACTTCAAACATTTAAGTGTGGAGGAAATATATCCTTTTGGCACAGAACTGTACTAAATATTGACACATCCTGTTTCTATAGCCAGTCGTTTTAGGTAAAATCAGCAAAAAAGCCTTTTTACAAGTAAAGCGTTTCAGTAATTGTGATTTTTAGATCTTATCTATGGAATGTTATTCACCTTGGACTCCTCCCTCTTTAGCAGTCTGGTTGACGTGGCTTCTTCTTCTTCATGAGACTGAACTTGTCGTCTCCCTAAATTCTACAAAAACACAAAAAAGGATGCAGAATAAGACATGCTGCTGCATTGCAGAAACCCCCACCCCACCCCAGCCCCCTCGTCTAACTGGAGTACGGTACTGGCACCAGGGTGGATTTGTACCAGAGACCTCATCCCACGCAGGCTGTGGTGATGAATTACTGCTGCTCCCAATAACAACAACCCAAGTGACTCTTCATCTGTTTGATTCACATCACAGAGGACCCATCAGCAGGGAATAACTGTGCCCTCTGCTCTCCCTCTTCTCATGCTCTTTAGCAGCATAAGAGATTATTTTCCTCTTAATTTACTCCTGCTTGTTTATTTACTCTTGATTTTTGGACAAATGTGTCATTTCCCACCACCACCACCCCTCTCCCAGGCCCTGCTGGTGTCCCATTAGGGCACTCCGCTGAAGAGGGATTCAAATGAAATCAGTCACTCCTGTCATTATGCAGAAGGGTCAGAGTGTTTCTCAGCTTGCTCACAGCAACACAGTGCCCTCCTGTGGCTCACTGATAAAGTACAGACATTAAAACCTTTGTTAAGAGTTAAAACATTAACTTTTTTTTACCCCTTTTTTGGAAAACAGATTAATTTCCATGTTTTATTTTGGGTCAAAACTATAGAGCCCCTCAGGAGGGCCCAAAGAGATGCATGTAGCCCTAGAGCCTCTGGTTAAAGACTCTTGCTGTGTGATGGAGACCAACTCCTATTTTCCTCAAATGTTACTAACAAATTTTACCTTTGGGGTCAAATTCCAAGATGGCGCTGCACGAGCAACAGCCAGTTACAGCAGCTCCTGCGTCTTTACTTCTCCATTTATTCTTTCTTTGTCTTGTGAGGCGTGTTTTAATGCCTTTAAGGTGGGCATATATTGTCTTACTGGGCCAGTGAGCTTAATCTGTTCAACAGGTTTAACTTCAACCCCCCCACATCTGCAACAGGCACCACCCCCACCACCCTGTCAATTTCCCCCAATCCCCTAAACTCACACCACTCCAGACCTCCCCCCACAGCACCATACCCTACACACCCTCCCCCCTCTCACTAACATCTGACCAGGTGAGGAGAGACCTGAGGCGGCTTAAGAGCAGGCAAGCTGCAGGACCTGACAGGGTCAGCCCCAGACTGCTCAGAGACTGTGCTGACCAGCTGTGTGAAGTGGTCACACACATGTTCAACTTGAGCCTTCATCTGGAGCAGGCCCCCATCCTTTGGAAGACCTCCTGTGTGGTTCCAGTTCCTAAAACATCACATCCCAGTGAACCAGACCACTACAGCCTTGATCTCCCATCTGATGAAGACCATGGAGAGACTCATCCTCACCCACCTACACTCCGTGGTGAGCCCAGAGATAGACCCACTGCAGTTTGCTTATAAACCAAACATGGGGGTGGAGGACGCCCTCATCTACCTGCAGCACTGGGTGCTGACTCACTTGGAGAAGCAAAAAAGCACTGTGAGGATCATGTTTTTTGACTTCTCAAGTGCCTTCAACACCATTCAGCCAACATTGCTGCAGCAGCAGATGATGAGGGGTGCAGGAGTGAATAGACATCTGACCACATGGACCATCAACTACCTCACCAACAGGCCACAGTATGTGAGGCTGCACAACTGTACGTCTGAGGTGGTTGTGTGCAGTACTGGAGCTCCACAGGGCACAGTGCTCTCACCCTGTCTATTCACCTTCTACACCTCGGACTTCACCTACAACACCAGCAGCTGTCACCTCCAGACGTTCTCTGATGACTCGGCCATCGTCGGCTGTGTGTCTGAGGGGGACGACCAGGAGTACAGGTCAGTCATCATGGACTTTGTGGACTGGTGTGAGCGTAACCACCTTCGCTTGAACACCAGTAAAACAAAGGAAATGGTGATTGACTTCCAGAGAAACACTCCTCCTCACTCACATCCAGGGAGCAGACATTGAGGTGGTGGACACCTTTAAGTACCTGGGTGTTCACCTCAACAGTAAACTGAACTGGTCCCACAACACAGATGCTCTGTATAAGAAGGGCCAAAGCCGCCTCCATCTCATGAGGAGGCTGAGGTCCTTCGGAGTTAACTCCCAGCTGCTAAAATCCTTTTATCACTCTGTTGTTGGCTCTGTTACTCATTCTGCTGTGGTCTGTTGGGGTGTAGGCAGCTCTGACCGAGACAGAAAGAGACTGAACAAGCTAGCTACCAAAGCTAGCTCAGTTCTGGGCTGCCCGCTGGATTCTGTTGAGGAGACGTGTGAGAGGAGGATGCTGGGGAAGATGACCTCCTCCAGAGGTAGACTGAGACATCCCAGATGTAAAACTGAACGCTACCGGAGATCATTCATTCCCACTGCAGTAAGAGTGTAGAACTCCACAGTTTAACTGTTACTGGTATTATTCTGTTACACGCTAGCATCAGTGCTAGATTCAGTATGTGTTCAATACCCAGATGCACGTTAGTATGTCTGTGTCCTTTATGCTGTTTCTTCTTAGGAACTCCGTTTTCTATTTTTAATCATTCTTAATTGCTGAAGGTTACAATAATAGCCTACTGCCTTTGTGTATTTACCTGTGCTGCCTTAACGAGTGAATTACCCCACTGTGGGATCAATAGTCATTTCTATTCTATTCAAAAATTGACCCCAAGGAAGATAAGAGAGTTAATAAAACTTAACCATCAAAGAAAAAGATCAGTAACTTCTCACATCAGGATAAATCTGCATGATTGTAATCATAAGTATTTAATTAAAACACTTGATAAACAAATACATCATTGCTTCTAAATGACTCAAACATTTCTGATTACAGCCACTAGCCGCCTGAACGGCAGCTTCTTCCACTTCTTAAGGTGAATTTTCTTAAAAGGAATTACAAAGTAATTCAGCTGTCATTTAGAAATGCAATTATCCTTCCATTATCAAACTTTCTGCTCCCGCTAGGGCTGCTGCTTAGTTCCTGGAAAATTCAGCATCATTAAACTGTCTAAATACCAACAATCTTCAGAAATCCCTTTGTGCTGCTGCACTCTTTGTGTACAGTTAAAAGCTGCTGACGCTCCTTTTATCAGGAACGTTTCTCCGTATGCGGACTGACTGAACTCAGATTTGTGAAAAAAATCAGCAAACACCTTCTACTGCTGAGAGTTTGTGTTTTCATAAAGTGAGTGGAGGAGGAGAAGTGAGAGAGAGGGTCACCTCCTGCAGCACATCCGCCGCCTGCTGCTCCGGCCTTCTGTCTCTCTTCAACTCCTGTAGACGCCTCTCCATGCAAGACGACACCTGCAGACACAGCAAAAGCGAAGCGAGGACACCTTGGATCACGTAAACCTCACCAGGGCTGGAACAGCGTTGGGAATGTGATTAATGGCACAACAGGAAATGAAGACATGGGCGTCAAAAAACTATCTCTGGTGGAAGTAACACATTCACCGCAACACGCTGTCTAATCAGGAAGCAGCACATCCGACTGGAAAGGACAGTTAATACCTTTATCTTGACACGTCCACACGCAGGACGAGATAACAAATATTAAACACATTGGCTGTCAGCCGCAGGTGCTTATTTGTCTCAGTAACCATGGGAAGGGAGGATCTGTTAGCTAAGGGGATATTTTGGCCATTTTTAAAGTGTTTCTGTGTAGAAGTCATTAAGAATTACTCTTATAGGTGGCTTTATGAATAACCTGTGTTTGGAGAAATAGAGAGGATCAATAAGCTAACAGTTAATCCAGGCACAGCCAGACCCAAACTGCACAGCTGCCATCATAAACAAGCTCCAACCTCAGAAACTTATTTAATAAACATCTGCAGGCAGCTTCACGTTATTTACAAACACAAAGGAACTTTTTGTTCCCAGATTTGCTCATTTTTCCTCTTTCAAAACTTCTGCCAGATATTTGTGTTGCTAAAACATAAAACAGGGCAGCACCAATGTCGGTACCGGGCCAAAAACAGACCCTCTGATACTACAGGGCTGATACCTGAAGCTACACTGTTGTTCTGCTGAGCTGTGATAGCCTCATGGAGGGGGCCATCGGCTGTTTCGCTGCTGCCAACCACTAGACATTCACCCTCTCCTGATAATAACACTTTACTTTCTTTAACATAGAATGTGCTACTACTAGTTTATCTGTTGAATTAATTACAGATTCACTCAGATAAAGACAAAAAGTTTATCTGCTACGAAATAGAATCTCTATTAAAAAATCGCAACGTATGCAGCCATAGAAACATTACTTGGTATATACAGCGGGTAGAACAAATATGTAACATATGGTCCAGAATCACTCCTGAGCAATGCAGATGACTGGTGTTTCCATACAAGAGGCGTCTAGAAGCTGTGATCACCAACAAAGGCTTTTCTACAATGTATTTAAAAAGTGTGTTCAAGACTTATTCCCTGTGCCATTTCACTTTATGTATTATCACGCAACTTGTATAGTTAAATGTTCTGTTTTCTTTGTATGAATTCAATATTTGGCCTGATGGAAACATCTGGTGCAAACTTTGTGTCATTAGCCCACTTAGAAAAACCCTTATTGATAAAAATGCTGAATTGTCAAATACTATTCTCCCCACTGTTTGTTGCGTGTGTGTGTGTGGGTGTGGGTGTGGGTGTGTGTGGGTGTCTGTGTGTCTCAGGCCTGAATTTTATTGAGGCCCCCCCACACACACACACACACACCTCCACCACTACCCCCCACCCCCCCACCCCCATTTATATCTCTCCCCTGTGGGTCAAATGAATGATTTTTATTCATCATATCCATTTTTAAGTGACTGTTAAGAATTAATCCACCAAGAGGTGGTGACATTTTACCACCTTAAAATATATATATATACACACACACACATACAATATGAAATCAATTAACCAATCATTTTTTCACAAAGGTGAATGTGGTTTTCTTGGTCGTGGTACACTGGACCAGCTCTATACCCTTGGGGGGGTCCTGGAGGGCGCGTGTGAGTTCACCCAACCTATCCCGAGTAGTTCAATAGGTGGAAGAAAATTAATCGCACACAGTTTCCTGCATTATAACTATCAGTTTATTTATGATAATCAATTGTACCTGGTATCGTTCGGAAAAATCATTCCAAATGTTCTCTTTATGCTCCTTGTGAAGGCAGAGTCATCTTCTTGCTGTAGTTTTTGCATGATGGGAAAAATCTCACCACAGGTCGGACTTTAATCGCTTGAGTCTGCTAGTGTGGAGATGTGTATATAAGGTAGGGTGACCATATTTCCATTTCCAAAAATGAGGACAGAGGATCTGTGCCTACCGATGACGCCACACAAACCACGTTCCTCCTGATTCACCTCAAGTTACTTTTGAAACAAACAGGTCAAATTAATCTACTGGCTGAAGAATACTGGAGTGTGTGCTGGCAGCCGCGCAGGTGAGGTGAAATCACCTGAGCACAGGTGAAGCGCTCTGCTGCGGAGCACGTCAGACACGAATAAATGATACGATTAAAAGACAGAAGTACCAGATTATATGAACGGACATGAACGATCGCGTGTTAATTATATTTTTGGTGGCGCCACTTTGAGAGCGTTACTGTGGCCGTGCGCAGCTGCCCGGCGCGCATCAATAATCAGCATCATCTGTCCTCTCCGCTCAAAAAAATCCCCGGTGCGCTGAGAGTTCATAAAAATAATGTAATATAGGTAGAAACAGGACAGGATTTTCGGGCTTCCCCTGGGTGTGTAGGTTGACGGCTTCCAGCTCCCCCGTAATTCAAACCCGGCTCCTGCCTGCGTAAGCTGCGCAAAGTGCGTGGTGACGTCATTTGCACCGCCTGGAATTGATAAGAGAATCGTTTGCAAAAATGGCGAACGATTCCTAGGAATTGAAACAGTCCTCCAGTCGATTCCCACCACAGCCAGCAGTAAGTTGGAACTGTTTCGGGGAAGAGTTGGACTCCGCCAAGGCTGCCCATTGTCACTGACTCTGTTCATAACTTTTATGGACAGGATTTCTAGGTGCAGCCAAGGTGGTGAGGGGATCCGTTTTCGTGGCCTAAGGATCAGGTCTCTGCTTTTTGCAGATGATGTGGTCCTGTTGGCTTCGTCAGACCGTGATCTCCAGCTTTCACTGGAGCACTTGGCAGCTAAATGTGAAGGAGCTGGGATGAGAATCAGCTCCTCTAAATCCGAGACAATGGTCTTCAATCGGAAAAGGGTAGAATGCCTTCTCCAGTGCAAAAATGTGCAAGTATGTCATCTCAAGCCTATGTGCTATAAGGTTTGTAATAATGCAACCTGTTTGTAAATCCGTTAATATTTAATCGAGTTAAGAGTGTTTTTGTTTAAGTTGTTCACTCACCTTCCATCTGCTACCATTGAGAACGGAACGTAAGCTGTCCGAAGTAAGATGGCCGCCGTGTAGGGATGCTGTCAACTCCCAGTTAAGGCATCTAGCAATATATATGATATCTATGACTGTACCGGTCTGTCATGGTGAAGAGAGAGCTGAGCTGGAAGGCGAAGCTCTAGATTTACTAGTGGCGTAGTGGTACATTGTCCGCCCCGGGACTGGGAGATCAGGGTTCGATTCCCGGTCGGGTCATACCAAAGACTTTGAAAAAATGGGACCCAATGCCGCCTCGCTTGACACTCAGCACTAAGGGGTTGGATTGGGGGGTTAAACTTTACGTTACACCTAAATATCCTTTGTAAATCTTTTTGTGGAGCTACAAATGATTCTTATAACATTTACAAGTAATGAGTTGTTTACACTTTACATTAGGGGAAGCATAAAGTGTAATAGATGACTTGTAGATGTAAAAATGTCATTTATTAATGTTTTTTCAGGGCTACAAATGATTTTTAAAACATTTACAAGTAATGAGGTGTTGCAGAATGTTTAACAATGATATGTGATCTGGGACAGGTGAGAATCAGGAGGTTTACAGTGAAGTGCTTGTAGATGCTGACCAGTTCTATCATCAGATAGAAGGGTTTACATTTACATCAGATTTAAGACCTTGCAAATGATCTGTTAATGACTTACTAATGACATACTAAACACTTACAAATGTTTAGTAACAAAACATTATAAAGTGTTACCGGAATTTGCATTTCCCCATTTTCCGTTTACTCCTCACGATCCAGCGCGCCAGCTTCTTGTTGAACATCCGGTTTTACGACACCGGTCGGAACAGAAGCAATAATCGAAATGGTTCCGCCAGCGTGTTTACTCAAACGTATGAATTTCACAACAAATCCCAATAAAGACAAAACTTTTTTTTAATTGTTTAAGAATATTTGTTGAAAAAATTTAATGCCACTGAGAATTTAATTTTATGATTTTTAATGCCATTTAAGGCCTTAATTTTTGAAAATTGCATTTAATGACTTTTAATGCTTTTTAATGCCCCGCGGAAACGCTGTAACAGCAACACAACTCTACCACTGACTGTTTGCTTTGCAATGTTGATTATTCAAAGAAACACAAGCCAGAAGGAGTTCCATTGTGTGGTGGAGTTGCTAATGCTAACAGTTAGCTCCTAGGGTCAAGATGTTCTTTGGTGTTTCTTGAATGCTAAACCAGTGTTTCTCAATTAGTGGGGCATGCCCTGTTGTTGGGGGGGGGGCACAAGATGCAGGAAAATCCATTATTTGTAGCATATTTTTTCATGCTGGAATGCTAAACCACCCCCAGTCACTACGTGGCAGCAGCGCTCGGACTAATCAACAGGCTGCTTGTTTCACCCAACATAAAAAACGACACACAGGAGCACGGAGGTGAGAGAGGAAACGGCCAAAGTGCCGGCTATCAGCAGAAAAATACGAAAAAATAAGATGGAGGGGGGAGGGGGGTCATCATGGAAAATAATTAAGAAGCACTGCGCTAAACCAACAACAGCCTCCCTGTCACAAGCCAATATGAATGCTACTTTTCAGCATGATGTAGATCTGTCAGGCTTTTCTGAACCGAACATTTTACTGGTTGTTTTCTATCAGAAGCTAGTGCAGCAAAAAAGGGTAGAAGGCTGTTTCCATGTTTAGCCTGCATGTGAAACTCAAACCAATCAGATGTCATTAAGAACAAGTTTAAAATGGTGTCTCAGTGAACCTGGTCGTTTAAGGGTCAAAACCAGGTGGAATTTACTACAATTTCCACCAAAATAACCAAGTGTGAGACTGACATCAGGTCCATTAAAGATGTTTGCTGTTGTGGAATTTTACAGATTGGGGCCATTTTTGATAGAATATTGACGGAAAAACGCTTGACTCAAAAAGTCCTGACAGATCTACGTCACACTGTCACTTAACATTCATGGACTCATTCATCTTGGCTTGCAACTTTGAAGGCTGTTGTTGGTTTAGTTTCCTGGAAACAGCAGAGAACGTCTTGAGCAGTAGAAGCTAACTGTTAGCATTAGCAACTCCACCACGCAGCAGAACTCCTCCAGGCTTGTGTTATTTGTGGAGATAAAACATCAACGTTGCAGAGCAAACAGAGTCAGTGGTAGAGTTGTGTTGCTGTTAGCCAATCAGAGGAGAGATGTCCACATATCTAGAAATTAGACTCCAGATCGTTGTCTGAAGCTCAGCTCTGTTGTGGCTCACTTCTTGTTCTGGGAAAATGGTGCACCAGATTTTCGTTTCCCCAGAGCACGACTTACAATGCATTCATCCCTACTACAGACCACTACAAATTTACCAAAAATATGAGTTAAGTTGACCTTTAAACTAGTGTTGTCAAAAGAACCGGTTCTTCGGTACCAACCCGGTACTACAAAAATGTAAACGTCACGGTACCAAGATTTCATTGGTACCGGTAGTACCGAGGACCCGTCTAAACCCGGATCCTTGATGCGCATGATTCGCGCATTTACTGGGCGCGTGCAGTCGCTTCTAAAGCAACGCCGCAGAATGCAGAGTGACGGCGAGCGGTGGACCAGCTGATGTGGTAAATAAAGTTCATTCACGGAGACCCCCCGCCCCGCTGTCACGGAGAACCCCCGCCCCGCTGTCACGCTCTCACCGACAGGAGATGCGCTTCGCTCCAGCAGCACCTCCCGTTCTCATGCTTTCTTGTATTTTTAATTCCAAAACTTGACAGGATGTCCAGACAGACCCCTGAATTCCTCTGTCAGCGCTCGTCATCAGGAACGTGCTGACACGCCGCTCACCTCCACTGATCAGTGACGTAGGAGGCGGATTTAATGCGACATGACCGTTCAGACTAGTCGCTTTTAAAAATTTGCATATGTGTCAGAATCAGTACTACATAGAGTGTGGTGTGAATTCACCATCGTCTTTATTAACTATTTAAATCTCCTATACGTTTAATTAGGGTAACAAACAAACAAACAGGATGACATAAAGGCGTTGACTGCTCACAGACCGGAGTTTTTCTTTTTTTAATGATTGTAATGTGTATCCAAAAGATGAACAACAATGTATGGCTCAGTCAGTGTTTATGTCCTTAAAATCTGTCTGTCAAAAAAGCTGTTCTAACTAGAGGTTCTTGTCTGGATAACTAGCAGGTTTACAAAAAATATATGAACAAAAACACATTTTGATTAAATAAAAGTGCATTAAAAACATGTTATGATAGTAGTACAATAGTAATTCAGTTCATTTTTCTTTTATGCAGCACTGATTCACAAAAGATGTCATCTCAAAGCACTTTACAGGAAAATTAATGTTTTTATTGGTAAATTTAGTCTAAATTAAATTTTTGTTTGGTACCGAAATTGGTACCGAGAACCGTGGATTTTCACTGGTACCGAATACTGAAATTTTGGTACCGTGACAACACTACTTTAAACAGCTGTTTACATTAATATTTGTTTATTTAAGATTCCTGCCATTTCTACTCAAACAGTAGAAGGTAACTAGAAAAGGGATCTACCAGCTGGCACATAATCAAACGTTGGAGTGATCACCCCAGAATCATGATATGCCACACTTCCCACAGCCGAACCAGACGTGGTGGTGCACGCTGCCGTTCATGCTGCATTAATGAATAAATAAATAAGGGGCAGGCACATTAAAGAGGTAACTTTTGGGGTGTTTTTGCTAATAACGTCGCCATGGTAAATCGAAACGCTTAGAAAAGTAATAGCACACTTCCCACGGCCGAGCCGTTAGTTTTGACATAAAGTTTGTGGGGGTGCACGCTGTGATTCGAGCCGCATTAATGTCCGCGGAAGAATAATAATAAAGATAACGAATCCTCCAGTAAACAGTAATAAGGGGCCTGCCTGATGGCAGGTCCCTTAATTAAGGTATTGGCAGTGAAACTTGCAGCAACAACTTACTGATTCCTGTCTTTGGGAAGCTGTCAGGTGATCTGCGAGGCTCTCCACGGCCTGCCTGGTGTCGATATCGGACCTGCAAAATACAACAGACAAACCCAGCCGAGTGAAAACACTCTCAGCTGAGATGCAGGCCGATTTCAAGGATTCTTTATTCCCAAGACGAGATCGATATGATTGTAAAGGCTTAATGGGATGCAGCT
Source organism: Aphyosemion australe (assembly GCA_006937985.1). Taxonomy (NCBI): domain Eukaryota; kingdom Metazoa; phylum Chordata; class Actinopteri; order Cyprinodontiformes; family Nothobranchiidae; genus Aphyosemion; species Aphyosemion australe. The sequence continues at coordinate 499,229 of SSNS01000116.1, forward strand.
AAAAAAGTAATTATTCAGCATCAGATGTAGAAATACAACAGTGGATCAATTTGTTCTGGTCAGCAGCAATGAAGGAGGGGGGGCTTAATAACTTGAAAATGTTAAATCCTAATCCAGAGTGGGGAGGAAGATCAGTAGGCGGCTGGACTTTGCTCCTTTTTCTCACGTTTCCAGTAACTTTTTCATTTATTGGCAAAGATAAACCCAATCCTAAAGATGACGGTACAATAATCAGCACTTCATGCTAATATGAAATCAAAGGACAGACTTTAAATAGAGATAGTGGTTTATTAAACCAGCAAAAAACATTTAAACTCCACATTTCTATTCAATTAGTCATTATGTGTTTCTTTCTAATAAACAGCAAAAGATCTGTCTCTTACAGCTCCACACGCTGATTAGTCGTCCTAATATGCAAAATGGGTTTTAAAACGAGCGTGTGATAACACAGCTTTTCTTACAGAGAATAAGTTCTGTTGCTGTGGACGACAATCGCAGAGAAATTTTAGATCTGGGGGAAAAAAGAAACGGGGAGTAAATTTTTCTAAATGATGATAAAAAATATTAGAGAAATTTGAAACTTCCTAAATGTGAGTATGTAGTGAAAATGTGATATTTTCTGGTATATTCAGCTGTGGCTCATTAGCTGTGACATGCAGAAAGAAGAGGAGCAGATACCGGTTTCTCCTAAGGATTTCCCTGTCCAGGTCATCTGAGAGTCTCTGCTGACCAGAGTGCAGATCCCGCAGGGTTTGGTGTAACGTATGAATCTATGGAAAAGAGCCACAAATCTTCTCTTAATCATCAGTAGCATCATAAAAATTAAATTATGGAAAACATAATATGCTTTTGAATTTAAAAAAATCTATTTCAGGTCCTCAAACTCAGCAAAAATCTGCTTTTATTCATGTTGCTGACTCAGTCTGCCCTCTTGTGGAGCACAATGGAACTACACAGAGTCAGAAGACCCTGATTAGTGGTTTATTTCTTACGTCCTGTCCTGCCAGGCTGGGATCCTTGAAGCGAACGTTGGCAGACTGAGGCAACCTCCTCGGGGAACCGGTGTAGTCCCTGAGCGGAGAGGTTGGATAGAAGCGCTGGTCCTCTGAAATCCCCAAACAAAACAGTCTTCAGAAAAGATGCTGAGCTTGACCTTTTTAATGCCTGGTTTATATCGTTTACCTGATCCTGAGCGGGCCTCCAGGTCACTGGTGTGTAGGGTGGAAGCAGAGGAGCTGTGGGCCCCGTTGGCTCTGCTCAGCCTCTGTGTCTGCAGCTGACTGATGGACTCCTCTAGGTTCTCCCTAAGCTGATGCAGAAACAATCCCACATGACTGACAAATGCTCAGAATCAAATAACATCAGCTGTTCCCTCATCGGCATCAAACTCATTCATCTATGTCAAAGTAAAACATAACTAGCTGCTGTAGCTGAGAGGAGGGGCAGCTGAGGCTGTGGCAGCAGGGATCATTCCAGTGCATTCTGGGATATGTGGTTCTAAATGGTATTTTGTAGTGAACACAAGCAGAATCTCGCTAAAACGAGGCTATTAGCAACCACAGCAGTAATCTTGGCATTCGCTGCTGGATTTGAGATTTTACAAATGTGAGTTAGCAGGTTGAAATTTTGGGAATCTGCATTAATAACGTACGTTAAAATACCCACAATTCCAATGTGCCATCTTTTGTTTTTACATCCCATAAAGGAGATAGCTACATTTCATTTCAAAGTTCAGCTTGCAGGGGTTGATGAGTAATTTAGAAATAAGCAAAAAGACTGTAAGTTCAGGTTTTCAAGTATCTATACATCAGCACACCCTAAGAACTTAATAATTGTTCCTCATAACTTATTAATAATCAATAAAAATGAAAGCGTTTATCATAACCACTAAAAACAGCAGAGGGAGAATTTGCTAAACATTTGAAGGTAATATTAAAGAAGAAATGATCAAAATCATTAAAAAAGTTGCCAACAAATGTAATGTTTTTGATTAGAGGTCAACCATTGTGGCTCTTTCTATTGCTGATACCAATGCTGATATATAGAGGTTATGGTCAGCTGATATGTGCTGCTAATTTTAGGGCTGATTTTCATGGCCGGTGTCGGTACCAGATCTGCTCGGGTGCCAGATTGGCTCAGGGTCCTTCGCCTGCCGATGATGACGTCAAACTACGGCAAATCCACTCGGATTTCACACATAAGTTTTGGAAAGAGTTTAGCAGTTTTGTCTTGTTTCTTACCGCCTAAATATTTGCTTTATAGCTGTTTTTGTTAATAAAACACCATATTGTCGTAGTTTTGTAAAGAATGTGAAACTACATAAAACCAACACCAGACTTCCAAAAAGCACAACAGTTTTTACATGTGAAAAATTGTAAATGTATTTACAGAATTAGCAGCCATTTCTGTTTTTATGTGGAATTCTGTATATTTTGTTAGTTCTTAAATCCATTCATTCATTCAAAATGTTGCTTGCTATTTGTTCAATAAAGTTATTTTATTTTTATTTTTGCCCCTTTTTTATCAAAATCAAGAGCTGCTGAGGATCTCTGTTTATCAATTGATAATTTTGCTTTTATTTTACGTTTCCTTTGGCAAAACAAACATATTTTCCCCGAAAAGGACTACAACCACAAGGACTACAACCACAAGGACTACAACCGCAATTTTGTTCAAACCAATCAAAATCTTCATTGTCAACGTGCTACCGCAACTTTTATGAACGAGGTATTGTAACTTCTGTAAGTCTTACGTTCAGCCAATCATCTAGTGTGACGTCACCGGCAGGGGCAGGACCCCGAGCCGATCTGGCACCCGAGCAGATCTGGTACCGATACCGGTATCTAGATGCTTTCCACCTTATTTGTAAGTTACAATGTCACAAATTTCTGCAGCAGCACTGGGCTGCCCATGGATGTGCCTGACTTTAAATTGGCTCTGCTAAAGAGGTATATCAGCTGATGCCAACAATGGTAAATATCAGCTCGCTGTATCAGCTGACCTGTTCTATCCCTAATTTGGGTCCCAACTTTTTAACATTTTTTTATTATTTAAATTACTGGACATCGTTCACCCTGGAATCTCTGATTTTTAAATGTAATTTTCTTCATATTAAACTTAAAGAATTTAGGATTTATTAAAGCTCTTTTGCAGTTCTTTGAAATTAACTTTTGTGTTTAGAAAAAGTAAACTTCTACTTCATAAGTACATGAAATCTAAATGAGTCAAACTGTATAAGTAATTACAAGAATCACATAATAAATCATTTTAAACACACGAGTCTTACCAGCGCCATGGCTTCAGCCTGATCGTCTGCATGCTCCCTGTACTGACCCAGCATCCTGTCTACCTTGGTCAAGTTCCTGCTGGTGTCCTGACACACAAAGACTTTAAGTTAATAAAGCATGCAACATTTTTAATAAACACACATGCAGATCTAAGTTTATGTATAATAATAATTTTTCCCACTACATAATGACGCACAGCAGACGGTCCTGTAGCTGAGTACCTGTAAAGTGTTCGCTAGAGTGCTGATCTTGCTGGAGATGTCAGCGGCTCGTCCCTCCTCTCCACCGCCAGCAGCTCTGCCTCTGTCTCGGCCAGATCTGCGATGCGACTCCCGCCCCCGAGGCCTGTGTCCCCGTGTCCTCTCGTATGAATCCGACTCACTGGATGTCTCCATAGTTTGACACAAGCCCAGCAGAAGGCACACACAGTCTGGAAGGGCTAATGGTGCAATTATGACACGCTAACTGTTCCTTCTAATCAGATTAACCAACAAACAGGGATGGTCGTTCACTTTTTCTGTAATGTAGGACATCACAGATGTAAACTGCAGCGGTGTCATTGTAACTTCAACAAACCGAAACGCAAACATTATCTGTTTATATCTTTAGCCCAGCAAACCGTAGCCAAGAGCATTGTTGTCAGGAGTGATTCTTCTGCTGGCTAACAACAAACTCTAATGAACTAGCTAACTAGCTAACCAAACGCTAGCCAACTGGCTTAACTTCGAGAGATTCTTAAAAAAGTAGAAAGAGGTCATAAACAAATACTATGTAAAAAAGTATACAAGCCGCCCAGAGGGTTTGCTGTGAGAGTAATAACTAGAAGAGTCATCTGCATCACCGTGCTATGGCAACTTAAACTAGCCGCGCCTGAGCAGGAAAACAACGGATTTCATCCACAGCTGCAAGGAATTCTGGGAAAGGTAGGCTCCTCATCATGGAGCATAGGGAATTTGTTATTTGTGAACTACATTGTCCAGAAGTTGACTTTAGCGTCAACACTAATGGCTTTCTTCAGAAAATATATAATAACAATAACAATAATAATAATAATAATAATAACAATAATAATAATAATTTATATTTTTTGTTTTGTTAGTTCTATTTTTATTTTCTGTGTTAACTGAACTATTTTCAGTGAACTGCTAGTTGAGGCTTCTGCTTACAAGTGCAAACTATTTTGCTTTTGGGCCGAAATTATTTATTTATTCTGAAAAAATAAGGAATGAGTTGGGCTAAATTAATGTAGCCTATTATTTCTTAGCTCATGGTCTCAACTCTTCTTTTATATTATTGTTTGTAATTTTCAAGTTAGTTTTATTATTATTGCTTTAGTCTTTAATTGATAACCTATAAAGTATTTTTCTGAAACTGTATAAGCTGTTTTTCTAAATCACAGTTTTTTAAACGAAATCTCTTAAAATAAAATATGTTTTTTTTAAAGATATTGCTGCTGTGATTTAAGCACTTGGGTTTCTCCTTTCAGCCCAGCTGTTGGTAGCCTTATCTGTATAGATTTTTAAACACATTTTTGCGTGGGAAAAAAAAACTAACCCAGTCCTTGGCTTGGTTCTGATGTGTGGTTCAGCGTTGGGTTACCAAACGAAGTACAAAGTGTTTACCGGCAGGTTTAAGGGTGGATGAAATCAATATTTCCATTATGAAACAGACACTCTAGCAAAATATCATGCATCTGGAAACAACAACTCAAAAAGAGGTGGAGGGGATGGATTTTTCTAACATTGCCTGGAAGTCCACCCTCTCCTCAGGCTGAAGACCACCTCCAACCAAACCCACCTCAGAGCTGCTGTCCGCCCCTCAGCATCCCACCTCCACACCGGCCCCTGATCTGATCACTGGGACTCCACAGCAGGATACACTCCCAACATCTCCAGCTCGGTTGCTGTGTCCTCCAGGCATGCAGGTGATAACATTCGCCCTGATTGCGCTCGCCTTCCTCCCCATCAGCAGCTCCGGCTCGGAGGCTGACTCCTGCCCCGCGGTGTGCAAGTGCTACGAGTGGGAGACTCGCACCATCTCCTGCGTTGACATTGAGACTCTCCCGAGGTTTCCAGCCAGCACGGAGACGCTGTAAGTAGGCGTTCAAACGCATCTGTGAAAGGGATTATGCTGTCTTTATTTCATGCAGTTTGAAGGTAAAAGTGCTCTTAAGCCCGAGGAAAAACCATTATGGTGTAATATTCCTCCCTGGTGCACCCGCGGGCACGTTTAGGCCGCCTCGTTCTCAGGAATAACAGGATCTGCTTTTTGGTATCATAAGAGACTGAAATGATTTCATTTGATTTAATAAACACATGCACTCCAGTAATAGTTAAATATATCAACAATAATAATGATGATGGCTTTTAATTTTCTGGTCCAGTTTGAAATAAATAACCCACCTTCACATCTTGGAGCTGGGGTCATTTTGGGGCTCGAGGCAAAGCAGGGGCCCCACTTCCCACTTTGTTACTATTTTCAACTCATGTCTAGCCTACCTTTGGAGGATCCATCGATATTAAACTTGAAATGTCAAGACAAAAACTGAAAAGTTGAATACTGGTTACATCAACCCCGATGTGCTCCTGGAACCAACTGCATTGATTTTGTTTGTATTTTAATTATAACCAAGTTATTATTGAATGAAGCATCAAAGCAAGTTATTTATTGAATATGAGGTACAGCCTTTTGTTTACTTTTTTAGCAACATCCACACTACAACAAAAACAACTTCCTTCAGTCCTTCACAATAAGAGTTTCGAACCTTCAAACATCTGAATCTTGTTAAATAGTTTAATAGATTAATACTGTTTTCTGTTTGAGTTTCACCAGGATAAGATTTAATCTATTTAAAGGGACACTTTGTAACTTTTTAATATTTTTAAATCATGTTCTTGAGCCAGTATGTGCTAAAATGACTCTTTACCGGGTTAATGAAAGGTCACCCAGCCCCTGTCGCCCCCTGTGGCCAGAATATTCCACTTGCAACTTCACAGTTGCCGGTCCGGTCTGTTATTGGGACTTGGAAAAATTGAGCTTGACATACCTGGCTCTGCAGTCTGCTTCCAGCATGTTTCCTGCATGTTTTAGATCATGAACACAGCTGACTTGTTTGATTTAGTGATGAACAGCTCCTGTAGACACTAATGAAGGCTGAGGAGACATTTCAGCAGTAGTGGTTCAAGAAAATGATTTAAAAATGTTAAAAAGTTGCAAAATGTGTCCCTTTAAGGGGCCCAATTGTAAGTTTCCCTCCTCTTTGAATATTCTCTGAAGAGCAGCAACATGGGGGTCTCAAAACAACTCTCAATGAGCTGAAAATCAAATCAAACGTTATTTATGAAGCGCTTTTCATACAATGAATGCAACACAAAGCGCTGTACAATTAAAAACAACCACACAATAGTCAATTTCCCACCCCTCCCCCACAGGTCAACATCCAAGATCCCTTATTATTATATATTATCTCCCTCTTCCCACCCCCAATCCCATCCCATGCGCGCGCGCACACACACACACACACACACACTCTCTCTCTCTCTCTCTCTCTCTCTCTCTCTCTCTCTCTCTCTCTCTCTCTCTCTCTCTCTCTCAAGAGCTAAAATGAAAGGACAACTGGCTGAGTACAGATGTAATAGGCAACAAAGTAAAGGGAAACGCCATCAAAAGGAGCCAACTGCACCGGGAGCAGCAGGAGTGGCAGCAGCCGCCTGGGCACCACCACATGGCCACCAAGAGGAGGCATGAGAAGCTCCCAGGCAGCCACAGCCAGCCGCCTCTCCCGGGGCAACTGGCCCCCACAGAGGAAACACTGGTAGAGCCTTAAAATGATTAAGATAACAAGTAAAAGATCAAACACCAGATAAATAAAAGTCTAAGTAAAACACATTGGGCAGCAGTAGCTCAGGAGTTAGAGCGGGTTGTCCAGTAATCGGAAGGTTGCAGGTTCGATCCCGGCTCCAGCCAGAGAATGCTGCTGTGTGTCCTTGGGCAAGACACTTAACCCACCTTGCCTGCTGGTGGTGGTTGGAGGGACTGGTGGCGCCAGTGCTCGGCAGCCTCGCCTCTGTCAGTGCGCCCCAGGGCAGCTGTAGCTACGTTGTAGCTCATCCCCACCAGCGTGTGAATGTGAATGGGTGGATGACTGATTGTGTTGTGAAGCGCCTTGGGGGGTTGTAGAACCCTAAGAAGGCGCTATACAAATACAGGCCATTTACATTGATAAAAGCTAACTAAGTAAAAACTAATAGTTAAATGTATAAAAATAATATAATACAAATAAGTAATACAGGTAAAAACAAGTTAAAATTAGTATATAAGAAAATAGATGTAATTTAAATAAAAGAGTAATAGAACAATGATAAAATATATGAAAGATGGTTAAACAGGCTAAAATAGATCAGATACAGCTAAAAGCTGTACTAAAAAGGTCAGTTAGCTAAAAGCTGTACTAAAAAGGTCAGTTAGCTAAAAGCTATACTAAAAAGGTCAGTTAGCTAAAAGCTATACTAAAAAGGTCAGTTAGCTAAAAGCTGTACTAAAAAGGTCAGTTAGCTAAAAGCTGTACTAAAAAGGTCAGTTAGCTAAAAACTGTACTAAAAAGGTCAGTTACCGGTAACTAAAAAAGCTATACTAAAAAGGTCAGTTAGCTAAAAGCTATACTAAAAAAGTCAGTTAGCTAAAAGCTATACTAAAAAGCTATACTAAAAAGGTCAGTTAGCTAAAAGCTATACTAAAAAGGCGATTCAAATAAAAGCTATAATAAAAAGGTCAGTTAGCTAAACAAAGATTGTTCACCATCATGGTTTAGGGAACGGATAGAGAAAGCTGTCTAAGAGGTTTCAGCTGTCTGTTTCCACAGTTAGGAACATATTGAGGAAATGGAAGACCACAGGCACAGTTCAAGTTAAGGCTCCAAGTGGCAGACCAAGAATAATCTGGGATAAACAGAAGCAACGAATGGTGAGAACAGTCAGAGTCAACCCACAGACCAAAGACCTACAACATCATCTTGCTGCAGATGGAGTCACTGTGCATCGTTCAACTATTGGTGCACTCTACACAAGGAGATGCTGCATTTGAGAGTGATGCAGAGGAAGACTTTTCTCCACTCACAGCTCAAACAGAGCTGCTTGAGGTGCTAAAGCACATTTGGACAAGCCAGCTTCATTTAGGAATAAGGTGCTGTGGACTGAGGAAACTAAAACTGAGTTATTTGGGCATAACAATGAGCGTTATTCATGGAGGAGAAAGAAGAAAAACACCTGCTACCTGCAGTAAAACATGGTGGTGGTTCAATCATGCTGTGGGGCTGGGTGGCCAGTGCAGGGACTGGGAATCTTGTTAAAGTTGAGGGACACATGGATTCCACTCAATATCAGCACATTCTGGATACCAATGTCCAGGAATCAGTGACAAAATCATGACAATTAACAAGGCTGCCCAGACTTTTACATCCCACTGTATAATGTTGTGCCAGGATTAAAGCCATGAAACTGGAAAATAAACTGTTAGGTCACATGTATTGACATAATCTATATAGATAAGAAATCACATTGCTGCAGTAGTATATTATTTTGAAAATTGTGTGTGATTTTCTGTATAGCCTTATGTTAAAGGTGAAGCATACAATGTTTCTGAAGAACCGCCCTCACCACGTTGCGCAACACCCTACCAGGTCCTATTTACAAGTAGCTGCCGGCTGTAGTGTGTAATTGTGAGGCTGTAAAAATAGCATGCCGAACGTTACCTGTCAAGCAGAAAACCAGCAACAGATGCATCTGTGGGGAGCGGACAACATTTGCCTCTTCCTGGTTTCCGTGAGAGTGTGGGGGTGCACGGAGTGCGCATGCGCAGGAAGTGAAAGCTGACCCAGGATTGGCTTTACCAGACCAATGGTTTAGATGATCCACACGGAAATAAATAACGACCACTACACCTTTAAAGTAACACTCTGCAACTTTTACACCTTAAAATTAGGGACAATTAGGGGCGATGGTGGCAGAGGAGTTAAGTGGATGCCCCGCAAGCGGAAGGTCGCAGGTTCGCATCCCGCTGAGTCTGTTGCTGCCGTTGTGTCCTTGGGCAAGACACTTAACCCAACTTGCCTGTGTTGGTGGTGGTCAGAGGGGCCGATGGCGCAGAATGGCAGCCTCGCCTCTGTTAGACCGCCCCAGAGCGGCGGTGGCTTACCATCATCAGCAGTGTGTGAATGTGTGTGTGAATGAATAATGGAAAGCGCTTTGGGTGCCTTGAAAAGCGCTATATAAATCCAATCCATTATTATTATTTTTTGTAAAGTTTTTGCGTCATACTATCATCTATTATGTTCATTTTCGTACCTGTGATAGTGTTGGGGGGTCCCACGTCTGTTTACCGCACTATACAGTTTTTGAGCTCAGGTCGTACCAGAAGTACTGACTGGGTGTTGCTTTACGGCACTATATGGCAAGCCAAAGGGATAAAAAAAAGCGCAAGTTCTAAAAGCGAGCATTATGTCCACCAAAATGCGCGTCTTGAACGAGAATTTTGGCAGACATAATGCGAGTTTAGAATGTGCAATTTTTTGATCCCTTTGGCTTGCCATAATTGTATAACATAGACTCGCGGTTTAGCAGTGGCAGATTCACCAAAGAAAGCTAGAAATCCCTTATCAGAGGAATCTAAGAAAAGAAAAGGAGAACGTGATAGAGCAAGAGCAAAGACTAGAGTTATTATTGGGCCGTCTTTTCCTCGCTGGAGAGCTCTTTTAGAAAGAACAGCATGAACTACGGACTCTGACCTAGCCGTGCTGCTAATGGCTAGGTAAGTAATAAATGATTTCACCAGGGTTATTGTGTTTGGTCGGGCATAAAGTTGTTATACAGTCCTGATAAAACTATTTATTCAATGTGTGGAGGTGGAAAAGTTTGTTTTCGTTGTTTTGCCTGACATTAGGAATGTAAACATGCCTCTTATGCCCCAGGGAGAGATTTGATTTTACGACAGTGACGTTACGCAGCAAGCCTCTAGAGGGCGAAAGAGACCATATAACTGCAAAGTTCAGGAATGCTGCTTTAACTGCGGAAATTGACGTGCCCCAGAAGCGGCTTGCAGCAAAAATAGAACCCAATCCTATCTTTAGCAGCGCAGCATGGCAAGCTGCTTGTGGGACGCGCATGAAATGTTCCACGCCGTGGCCAGTTTTGATCATCCCTATAGACTACAATGGATTCTATTTGAAGCAGCGACGTTCCGCTGCTGTTCTGCGCCGCTGATGCCTCCAGTGTGTCTTAAGGCTCCCTATATGTTTGAAAAAAAAAAGAATAAACATATATATACATATATTACTGCAAAACATCAGCAAAATATATAATTACACAAGAAACACTTTTTTTTATTTACTTTATTATCAACTCCTGGTTGGTCTTGTCTTATTGGAACTTCACACCTTTTAACAACTTGGATCTCATGTGACTTGTGTCAGAAAGCTCAAAAAAGACATTTCATTGTGTCTCCCATGGAAAAACTAGCATATTTTGCTCATTTGTACAAAGCATCTATGGTATCACACAGCACCGTAAAGATTCTGCCAACCTCCAATAACATTTTTGCAAACACAATCTTACCAAATTCAAACTCAGCTTTTTTATCAAAAGCCCTGATGTAGTGTATATTAGCACAGACCATCTCTTCTCCTTCAGCAGAACTTTGCATCGCCTCCAGCAGCACCCATCACATAAAATTATCTCCCAATCGCTGCTTCAATACACTGGACTTTGTGCCTGGAGAGTCCCCGAAAATGTCCTCACATTCCTGCCCAGAGTTTACCCAGTGCCCTTCAGGAAGATAAAAGACATGAAAGCATACCACCTAGCATTGTCAACCGTTCTGATAAAAATATCTGTCAAATAGGCCCAAAATAGACCATGTATTATGTGGGATGTTCTAGCTGATGAGGCGTGATGAGGTTTGATTTCATTGTACTCACACTGAGGAGTGAACAACCCCGTTGGCTTTATGATGCCAGCTGACTCTAACCTGGATTCATCCAGCTTGTTTCATTTCACAAAAATATCACTTTATTTAAAGTCTTTGGACCAATGAAAATCAGCTAAAATATGGGCTTTAAAGCCCCAGTGTGTAATATTTTTACCTGTTTACTACCAAATTCTGTGCATCCAGTGCACAAACTTGTCCTTTTTCATTAATATTTCTCACCAACATCAATTCTAAATATTCCTCTCAGCTTCAAATTTTACATTTTTAATACATAAATTGTGGTCGACGCTCCATGGTCATCCAACATTTTGAAATACGGTAGCTATTTAGGGACATATGAGCTCCACGTTATGTGTTTGCACTATGACTGTAACCTGAAAGAAACAGCAGAGGGCAGCAGTGCACCATGGAAGCATGGCATCTGACAATGCAACTAAGAAGAGACGAGACTAGCTGCTACACCGTTGCTGTACTTTGTTAGCTTGAATAACAAACAATGAAATCAAAAGACACATCAAATATGTCAGGTCTTATTAATTTCCAACACTCAGCAGCTGCATATGATGAGAACCCCGCCCGCAACAGCTAGACACCAGCCTCCAAGTGTTGTTCATTTCTTTTCTTCATAATAAAGCTCCCAATCCAGTCCCAAAGTATCAGTTCCAAAGTCCTTCTTCAAGAAAGTTCCTTCTATTAAAGTCTCCTCTCTTACCGCAGCCTGCCATGTCTCTCCCAACACGCTTCACGCTTCAGCGGTGGTCCGCTAGCCGGTTGCTATGTTAGCATTAGTTACTTTATTCCGCAGCGTGTCCCCGGCTCCAGCCAAACCTCATCGGCTATCCAATCGCTAAACAGCCAGTGGTTGACTTTAGCTCCATCTCGATCTTCACTGCGGCGCACACCATGTGCCACGATCAGCTGATGGCTAACCGGCAGACTCTTGTTTACTTCGCTGCTCTGATCCACATGACACCGGACGCCACAGCCGATGCCACCCCTCCTCCATGTGTGAATCGGTGACAGCTATGCTAGCTTCCTTCAGGACTGGTAGGTTGATATAACAGCTAACAGCAGTGTTTCCCCTAGAAATGTTTACAGCCGTGATGCTTGTTGACTGAGGGGGGTGGCGGACCGCGCCGCCTCGTCGCGGGGGGTGTCGTTTCGTCGGGGGATGGGGGGGGGGGGGGGGGGGGTATGCCTGGCATTATGCATTAAGACTGAACAGTCATTAAAAAATGTTTTTTAACTGGTGGAGTGGTTATATGCTTTGTGTGGGTTAGGCTACAGAGACTGGAAATAAATCAACCTCATGCTCTTTATAAATAAACGAACCAGATGGCTGGAGTGAATGCTGGAGTTGTTGCCTTTTTGAGTGGGCCACCGTAGCTGCAATACTTACTCTGCACTGCATGGCGCTAAAGAATCGCAATTTTTTACCATGATTTCGATGAATATCCCACATAGCACCTTTAACAGAAATCTGTAATAAAATATTTAGAGTTTCAATATATGAAGGGCTAAAAGTTTATTGCATAAAGTTTTGTCAAGCACACAATACTGACCTTTCTACTAGAATTGAACAGACTTTAACTAAACTTATCTAAACTTCATGTATAAAAAATACACAACAAATTTTACAATCATATACAATAACAGACAACTTTATTTATTTATACTTATTTGTATTTTGATATGAAAACAGTTATGAGCTTTCTCCTCTGCCATTTTCCATTTTGGTTAACGGTTTGAGATGTAATGCATTGTAGGATTCCTTGCTGGCCCAAGTCTACAGAAGGATGTGTTGACACGTCCTCGATACAATGGGCGGAGCAACAACATATCCGGGAACTTTCAGCGTACTTGCTGATACACAAGTTCAGACAAGTGTGCATATTGAGAAACGGCCGGTTCTTGGGGGCACCCACCACCATAGATATCATATATATCACTAGATGCCTTACCCGCGCTGTTTGTAAATTAGACGAACGTCCTTACGCGGTGGCCATCTTACTTCGAACAGCTGCCCCCTTTCGTAACATTGGTGTCAATGGGGAATGTACTATTTAAATAGATCTAACTTGCTCAATTTTCAACCGATTTTCAAACGGTTTGATTTGTTATAAACGCCAGAGATGTGGCTGTGAAATATGACAGATTTGGCCCGTTAATTTAAAAATGTGCAATTGTGTCATCTCAAGCCTAGGTTATGTGTTATAAGGTTTGTAATAATGCAACCCACTTGTAAATCCATTAATATTTCATCGAGTAAAGAGTGTTTTTGTTTAAGTTGTTCACTCACCTTCCATCTGCTACCATTGAGAACGGAACGTAAGCTGTCCGAAGTAAGATGGCCGCCGTGTAGGGATGCTGTCGACTCTCAGTTAAGGCATCTAGCGATATATATGATATCTATGCTTCTACCACTGACTAGCTTTGGTAAACAGAGACCCATTAAAGGGTGAGTAACATCATAGGTAGAGACTTATTTCAAGCAGACTTCCTGTTAGAAAATTACCTGGAAAAAAGGCGTCACCTGGAGGACCGAGAGAGCGGCACTGAGGCAGTGATTGACAGCACCCCCCTCAACCCCCCCGCATGTGCTCTAAGAGTCTCTCAGTTGGAAAAATGAGTCGTAACAAGCGCGTTCACACAAGCACACAAATGAAGCAGACTCACCGCTCAGGAGAAAAAGCAGACTCAGAAGCAGCAGCAGGCTGGAGGATTTCCTGTCCACCGCAATCATTAGAAAAAAAGGGGGAGGAGGACATTTTTTCAAGGAGGCAAGTGGCTCAGAGCCCTAACGTGTCATATCAGCAGGTGAGTGTTGAGCCAGGTGGAGGTGCGGCCGAGACTCAGCTGGAGTCCAGCGCAGCACAGCCACGTAGTACAGTACATACGTCACCCTGCAGCTCTACAGCAATCAGCTGTGGCTGATTCTGAATCAGTTTTAACCTGAAGATGGAGATAGAATTATGGGTTTGGGCTGAATTATTACATTTTAAGTAAATTACACTAAACTGCCAAAATAATAATTACACATGTCTACTAGGGATGGGACGAAATATCGTTTGGCGAAATTTCGCGATACAAAACGTGACAAAAATGCATCGAGTAAAAAAAAAAAGGATTGCGAAATAAAGACTAGATGGCACTGCTGCATGATTTGTGTATGGCAGGCATACAGTCTAAAGCCTTTTTTATAAAACAATGCCGCTAATTTGCGCAACGCCTGAGGCATCTGGGAGCGTTTGGTCGTTTATAAGACCTCAGAACGTGGCGGTAATGTTGCGCAATCATGTCCGTTTTATAAAAGATTACACGATGGTGGCATAAAGGAGGTATGGAGGCGGTCTCCGCGCTGTCACGGACTTCCGTTTATCTTGGACATAACTTGCTTTTTATTGCGATCAAAGCCGCGCTCGTTGAGTTTTTTTTCCACATTTCTCTACAGGTGTGTGTCCTCCACCATCACTGTGAACAGTCAGATGATCTGAGCTGCAGATCTAACAGAGACGCTCCCGGAGCTCCGCATCGCTCCAGTTTATCATCTCAGCTGGTTCGAAAACGAAACTTGTGGCCGTGTTTACTTTCATTTTCATTTTATAGTTCCCGGCTGGAGCTCGGCATTAATTCATCATGTGGTCATGACACCTCCCTCTGTTAAGTTAATGTGCGTTTATAAGACCGGCGAAGCCGCAATATTACAGCAATATTACTATCAAGCGTGGCGGCACGAATGCCGCAAAATTCGGTAATATTACGCTGATTTGCCAGCATGGTGTGTCTTATAAAAAGGACTTATGGTGGCAGGCTGACAGCACTATCTACTGATTAAGCAGGGTAAAACTAAATGAAAAAAAAAAATCCGGGGAACAGTGCAGTGCGTCGTGACGTCATCACGTCAAGTCACAGCGCCTGTTGCAACAACACTGCAGGCAGGAGACATTGTTTCTGCTCAAAGATCACTGATTACACCAGAACATGTTGATATGTTAGTTTTTTTGAAGAAGAACCAGTCTTGAGATAACTTAACCTAGGGTTAGAGCAGCACTAAGAGAGTGTTCTTGTTTGTGTTTGGCCTGTTAGGCCTTGTGTTTCCCTGTGTGCAACGGAAACAAAAATAAACAAGTTGTTATTATACAGTAATATTTTTTCCTTTTTTTTTTTTAATATCGTATCGTGACTATGACATATCGAGGTGCATCGTATCGTTAGTTTAAGTGTATCGTCCCATCCCTAATGTCTGCAGCACTATTAGACACTCATCTAGCTATACAAAAAAAGTTGATTTAGGTGTTACTCGCTCTTTAAAGATGGCCGCCAAAGCTAATTGACATGAGCAAAGACAAAATAGCCATAACTCACTTTTATAAACAATGAGTTTGGTTTTATAGTAGCTGAACGTAACCTTCTTATACCAATAATTCAGTAACATTTTACTTTAAATGTGAGAAGTTTTTAAACATTATTACAAATATTGCCAATCACACCATAATTAAACTAAATTGTTTTTTTTTTCTTTCTAACATCTAAAAATAACTAAATAAATAAAAATCCCAGGACATGGTAGTAGACTGTCTGGGTTTGGTTTGATTCAGAGATAAGAAAGAGTTGAGTAGTTCTTATTCATCCTTCTGCTGTTGAATCATGGTAAATGGGTAATTAGGGAAAGTAGCTAAAAGTTCTGCATAGTTAACGAAAAATAAAATGTTTCGCTCTAAAAATTGCTCAAAATGTATTCCTGTGAAACAAAACGTGAATGTAAAGCAGGCGTTTGTGTGTTTTCTGCACGAATGCTCACATCTGCACAGCTGTGTGTGTGTGTGTGTGTGTGTGTGTGTGTGTGTGTGTGTGTGTGTGTGTGTGTGTGTGTGTGTGTGTGTGTGTGTGTGTGGGTGCGTGCGTGCGTGCGTGTGTGTGTGTCACTGAGAGTCAGAGAGGTGGAGAGGAAAAGCACAGGCTGCTAAAAAGCCTCTGTAGCGTGACACCCTCCTGCATCTGGACGATGCATTCAAATACAATATTTACCTTTTGCAGCACGTTTCTCAAACACACACCGAGTCCCATTTGAGAATAATTAGGAACGGAGAAGACTTCAAGGGGAAAGAAGGGGGGGTAACGTAGCAGTTCCAGTACTTCAGAAACCTCAGGATTCTTGGATTAGAGTCTAAACATGTGATAACTCTTAATATTCATCGTCCCTCAACCTCTAATAAAACAGGCTAAAACTTAACGCTGTTTCCTTAATGGGAGCAGATGAGCACTGGGATTAATGTAAAAAGATGGAATGCTGAACACGCTCAACTGCTGCTGGGATTAATGGAAATACTGACAATTTTCCAGTCACTTTTATTGCTCAAGTAATGGAAATTATTGCTTTAATCTTTACATATTTTCATTCAACATTTTTCTAATTTCTTCACTGTGGACCTTGAGTCTAAAGTGGCAGCAAATCTAAACAGCCTGATGGAGCAGATCCCTGGGTTTTTTACCATTGATTCTTTCAGAATAAGAACAGTTTACTTTTTTAGATAAAAGTTCAGTTTATCTTCAGTTATGTAACTGACCCCGTCAATGCGCCACCACAGAAAGTTTACCCTAAAATGAGGCTAATTTCTCAGTAAACACTACCTTCTAATAAGTACCCACCTGGTTGTTTTCTGTGCTATTTTTTAATGTAAATGACAAATTAAGGCAGCATGTTTCTCCTTAATACCACCTCGGTCCTCCCTACATTCCTGCTTGGTTCTGCGGGCTCTAACCGGGGTGTTTGGTGTTCAGGATCTGGTCTTTGTCCCTCTATTTGTTTAAGTTTGTCAAAGCAACGTGCCGTGCTGCCATTCTTACTGACTGATGAACCGCCCACATGAGTCTGATTCAGACTCCGGGTCCAGAACTCGGTCTCTGAATTAGGCTTTTGTTCCTCTGATGAACCAAAGCAACATAGTGGCTTTGTCTGAGTTCCAGACTGGATGCTGTGGATCTAACCCTGCCTGTGTCTCCAGCTACTCGTGGACACAATACTGATCCATTACTTCTAATATTTTGTCATAATTCCCAAATCCACCTCAAGAAAAATTCACACAAGATCACACAGAAAGAAATAAATCATTTTCATACAGTGCATTATCCTGCTGGAAGTAGCCATCAGAAGATGGGTCCACTGTGGTCATGGTCAGCAGTAATAGGTAGGCTAATGTTTAAACCAGGCTCAGGTGGTAAGGGGTCCAAAGTGGGACAAGAACATCTCCCCCCACCATTACACCACCAGCAGCCTGAAGCGTTGATATAAGGCTGGATGGATCCACGCTTTCATGTTGGTGACACCAAATTCTGATCCCACCGTCTGAATGTTGCAGCTGAAATCCAGACTCCCCAGACCACAAAAGGTTTCTTCTGATCCAGTTTTGATGATCCTGTGTGAATTATAGCCTCAGTGTCCTGTTCTTAGCTGACAGGAGAGACACCTTCTGTGGTCTTCTGCTGCTGGGGTCCATCTGCTTCAATGTTCAACATGTTGTGGTTCAGAGATGCTGTTCTGCAGACTTTGGTAGAAACCAGTGGTTATTGAAGCGGCTGTGGTTTTTCTATCATCTAGAACCAGTCTAACCAGTCCCTGTAAACCCTAGAGATGGTTGTGGCTGAAAACCCCAATAGACCAGCTGGTGCCGTCCAACAGACCAACCTGTCTGGTACCAACGAACACATCCATTCATAGTCTCTTAAATCTCATTTCTTCTCCATTCTGATGCTCAGGTCTTCTTTACCACCTCTAGATGCCTACCTGCATGTAGTTGCTGCCATGAGATTGGTTTATTTGATATTTGTGTTAACATGCAACAGAACAGTGGACATTGAATTTTTTTCTTTTTCTCCTACATTTCCATTCTGCGCTAAGCTAATCAGTGCTATTTAGATTTGGCCTCATGTTCAGGTACCGATCTTAGTTTGTGCCTTTACTGATTATACGCTGATAATTGGGTCCAACACAATTTGCACATTTTATTTTTGTGACAAATAAAATGTAAAAATGTTCATGTATTTTGTTAATTTTCATTTTGTGTCTTTGCCAGATGGCTTTCTGAGACCCGACTGTTGTCCATGCCAACAGATGCTTTTGCCAATATGGTCAACATCTCAAGAATGTGAGTGTATATTTATGTTTATGTTACTGCTCGAACATAAAAATTTAAATGGTCTTTTGTTGATTTTAGAATCTTTCCATGCTCCAGACTTTCTCCTTTTACCTTTTTGCCCTCCCTACCCAGTCAGGCTATATATTCTCTGTTTAGTGTTAAAGCTCCTAATCACAGCTAGAAGAATTAACACATTCCTTTAGTGGGAACGCTGGTGTTTTAACCACAGCTGGGCTCAGACCTTTCACTGGGAGCCATTAAAGTGTGCGGGTAAACTAGTCCCACTAAAGGTGGTCGCTCTGCGTTGAGGTTAAAGATATGCTTAAGTCTTGATCCTCAGCTGCTGTTTCCATGTCCAAATCACACATGAGAAAACCAACTTGGATAAAACATTTACTGTGACCTTCATTTGTGCAAAGCGGGTGTTTCCACTCGCTCTTTGGTTGATGTCCACCTGAAACAACTGACAGAAAATAAAGTAAAATCAGGCAGATTGTCGTAAAATTGTCACACTCATGTTAAAGAAACAAAAACATACCGTATATTGGCAATGGAAATAACACAAAACTGACAAAAGTAATAAATAAACTTTTAAAAATGCTGAAATTCAACAAATGAAAATCAGACATTGATTTTGGAATGTGATTCAACAGAAAATTTAAAACAATTAAACAAACCATTAAGCCTTGACAAAAATATGGTGCCTCTAGAAAAGAAGAATCACTTTATTGTCGTGAACATCCAAGGAGTTCACAGGCCCATGTGAGGAACGAGGGAGGGAGGGGCAGAGCATCCATCTGTATCCGTCTCTAGGGGGAGTATGAGATTCTTCAGCCTTCAAGGCTGACATCAGGGAGCCAACTTCAGATAACAGTAATTGTTTTGGAACAGGCCAGAGATATACCTCCACCACTACTACAAATACAACTAAAAATAACAGCAATGCACGTCTTCTTATTGTTTTAATGATTTGCATCAATTCAACAGTTGCAGAGCTGGTAATACAAACATTTTTATGGTTTTTAACCTGCATTAACTCAATCGCAGCTACTAAATGAAAATTAACAATAATAGCATAGCAGCTATGCAAAATAAACATATGTGGCAAGGTGGACAAACGAGGGACCGTGCGGGACTCAAACCTCGGACTCCCCAGGTGAGAGTGACACGCGCTAACCAGTCAGCCAAACAGATATCCCATGGCCAAGCAGCCCAGGTGCCTACCATACCATACCAGTTTATTTGTTTGGCGCATTTAAACACAGCATGAGAGCTGAACAAAGCGCCTTACAGGTGAAAAACAAGCAGAAATAAACAATTGCAATAGCATGATACCAAAACAAGCAATAAAAGGTAGAAAACAGACACTCACAGCAATTCAATAAAAATGGTCAAATCAACCATAGGACTAAAAAAACTAGTGCTCCAAAATGGGAACAGCCCTGATAATAAAACTACATCTCAAAACAATAAAACCAAACATAAAAGAGGTCATTGTCCAAAGGCCAAATCATAAAAGTGAGTCTTCAGTCTAGACTTAAAGACCGAGACTGTTGAGGACTCTCGTACGGTGAGAGGGAGAGCATTCCAAAGATGAGGAGCAGCATACACAAAAGCCCGCTCTCCTCTTGTCTTATACTTCATTTTTGGGATGCAGAGTAGTAAACGGTCAGCTGATCTCAGGGACCGTGCCGACACATAGGGCATAAGGAGCTCTGACAGATAAGGTGGTGCTAGGCCATTTAATGCCTTGTAGGCAAACAATAAAATCTTAAAACGAATCCTGAAAGTCACTGGCAGCCAGTGTAGACGTCCCAATACCGGGGTAATGTGACAGCGTCTATTTGTGTTGGTTAGGAACCTAGCTGCTGGTTCAGCGCTGAAACAGGAGCACCAATGAGTAGTGAGTTTGCATAGTCCAGGCGAGAAGTAATAAAAGCATGTATCACAGTTTCCAAATGAGGACGTTTCAGTACAGGTTTTAGACGCATGAGGCAGCGCAGTTGGAAAAAACATGATTTAACAACTGCATTTACCTGCGGTACCATTGAAAATCCTGCATCTAATTTTACACCGATGAGGTGCATGATCAATCGGGATCCAGTGACAGGATGCTCACTGTCGCACATATTTTTCCATCCAAGCTGGATTAAAAGCGGATTTTAGATTTTTTTGGAAAGCCTCCAGAAAAGAAGATGCAGCAACAGTGAATTATGGGGTAAATTGTCATGTGTGTGGTCCAATATAGTGTGTTTACAGTTTATTTTCAGTTTATTTTGTGCTTTTTTTGTATTTCAGAGACTTTTTAATAAGGACACATTTGTCCCTCATTCTCCACCTCTTCATTCGCTCGCCACCTCTAAACCCACGTTTCCCGTTATTTCCGTCCACGAATAAAACGCTTGCTGCTTTGGCCTCAGACTCCAGCTGCAGGTCTCCTTTTTCCGTCTTCCAGCTAAACAGCTGATCTGTCTGCTGGACATCCATCCTTCTCATCCTCCTTTATACATAAAACCACTAAACTACAGAGAAGTAACTATCTATCTGTCACAGATCGCTCCAATATCCAAAGTTTTGCCGTCAATGTCTGTCTCAGTGTTTTCTCCGCTCCGTGACAGCGCCTCAGCGCACCTTTTGACACCTGCTGTCAGATCGCGCAGCAGCCATCCTCTCCCTCAGCAACAAAACGCTACTGAACCCATTCTTAGTTTAATTATTTCAGTATAACTCCGGTTTTATTTGGTCTGTTAACAAAAATAAAACGGGTGTGTAGTTTATAATCCGCATTTTAAGCATAAGTTGAAACCAGAGAGTCTTGCTGCTGCGGCGTCCCAAAGGTGTGTTTTTATTGGTCAACTGCAGACATAGACAAGAATACGTAGATGGACAGCTCCAATAGGCAGTGCCAGACCACGGGGTGTCTACGTATAAATGTCTGTGATTGCTGAGATGGTGTTGCGTTCAAGTGCAATATCAGTGTGGGAATTTTGAAACTCGCACGCAAAAACTGTTTTTAACTGGGTTTTTTCTGTTGGTGGTTGGGGGATAGGGTCAGGTGGGCCACCTGGTGAGGGCCCGCGGGCCCTGTTCTACGGCCTCCATGGACAGCAGCGACAGACACATAATCTTCACTCGTTCCAGGAATCCATTACGTATCCAACAGGGTGCGTTCCATCAGGGCAGGAAGAAGCTCCCTTCGCACTCCAAAATGAGATCTTGAGTTCTCGCCTATGTTGTCACAAAGGCAGGATATACCATATATGGACAGCACAGAGCAACACTGCTACAGGCCGCACTGCCCCTCTCCAAGCTCACCAAGCTACCAGGGACCAGTGGATTAGCTACTTACATTTTTAACGGCGCTGTTCCAGAAACCCTTCCCTCTGGTCTCTGTGTCTGCTAACCATGGAGGATTCGTCTAGAAAGAGGGGCCATTCTAACGTTGAGAAACTTGCCTGTAATTCAAACGGTAAGGCAGAATGTTAATACTCTACTGTGTATGAATTCTGGGACGTTGGGCTCCGTGTACAGAACTGCCGAAAACACAGAGATAGCTGAAGTGAGAATCATGCATTATTATTATAATGACCATCCGGCACAGCCGAAATATCGCGTGTGATCTCGCGAGAAAATATGTCCTTTACAAAAAGGGTCAGAAAAGGACCTTTTTAATTTATTTTTCCAATATTTTAAAGCAACATTCCACAACTTTTACACCTTAAAATTCTGCTTTTTTGTAAAGTTTAGGCATCACACTATCATCTATTATATTCGTTTTCATACCTGTGATAGTGTTGGGGGGTCCCACGTCTGTTTAGCGCACTATACAGTTTTTGAACTTCGGGTAGCCGCAGGAAGTACTGACTGGGTGTTGTTTTACGGCAGAATATGGCAAGCCAAAGGGATAAAAAAAGCACGCGTTTAGAACGCGCGTTATGTCCGCCAAAATGCACGTCCTGAACGCGCGTTTTGACACCAAAGAGGGCAAAAACTCACGTGTTCTAAAAGCGAGCATTATGTCCACCAAAACGCGCATCTTGAACGAGCGTTTTGGCGGACATAATGCGAGTTTAGAACGCGCATTTTTTTATCCATTTGGCTTGCCATAATTGTATAACGTAGACTCGCTGTTTAGCCGTGGCAGATTCACCAAAGAAAGCTAGAAATCCCTTATCAGAGGAATCTAGGAAAAGAAAAGAAGAACGTGATAGAGCAAGAGCAAAGACCAGAGTTATTATTGGGCCGTCTTTTCCTCGCTGGAGAGCTCTTTTAGAAAGAACAGCATGAACTACGGACTCTGACCTAGCCGTGCTGCTAATGGATAGGTAAGTAATAAATGATTTCACCAGGGTTGTTGTGTTTGGTCGGGCATAAAGTTGTTATACAGTCCTGATAAAACTATTTATTCAATGTGTGGAGGTGGAAAAATTTGTTTTCGTTGTTTTGCCTGACATTAGGAATGTAAACATGCTTCTTATGCCCGAGAGAGAGATTTAATGTTACGACAGTGACGTTATGCAGCAAGCCTCTAGAGGGCGACAGAGACCATATAACTGCAAAAGTTGCGGAATGCTGCTTTAATGGCCTGAACGACTATAATATGATGTAGATATCCACGGTATTATAGGTGATGACTCCTTTAATGGACAACAACTAAGGAGGACACAGTTTTTGAATGCAAATCATTAGCCTTGAATATGTTCAGGGTCCAATAAAAACTCAAGACTGTGGAGACAATATAGAGCTTTGTGTGCTGCCCAGTGTCAGAAATCTTGGTCTCAGTCTCAGGTCATCGGTCCTCCATCAAGATGATGACCCAAAACACAACTAAAAACACCAAGAATGGATCAGATCCTTTCTACTCTGAAGTGGACTTCAGTCCTGAGCTAGATCCTGTTGGATATCTATGGAAGGAGCCAAAACATCTGGATAAGGAACCCTGCAGACCTGAGACAGCTGGAGAAGTCTCACAGAGAGTTACAGAAACCACTTGCTTGCTTCACAAGTTTGGACAACAAAACCATAATGTAGGGCCGTGCGATTTCACGATATAAGATCGTTAAGAATTTTAATGTAATGACGATCTACCAAAGCTCGGAGATCGTAGAACCGTGTATTTTCATTCTATCACCCGTTTATGCCATTATTTCTGAACGCGGCACACATTTGTTTTGTTTTTTTTCTCAGCCGAGTCACGCCATTTGCTAGTCTGCTTCTGTCGGCACGACAGACACACCGATAAACCAATCATAACTTTAGGCAGCGTGTTGGTTTGTTTAGCTGGGTGCTCGGTAGAGATGAGGAGAATAATCTAATCGATGCATTAAGATGATGACACACAATTATGAATAGTTGAAGAAGCACACCATAATCGATTGTAGCGCTAGCCACTAGCACTAGCCGCTAGCTTGCTCCGTCTCTAAGCACTAATCACATTCTCATGCGTCTGCTCAATCAGGAAACCTCTGGGTCAATGTTCTGCTCTAAACTTTGCATTTGGCTTCGTGTCTTTTATTATTTGGGGACGTTCGTTCGTATTTTAGCGAGCCTTTTCACCGTGGCTGCCACCGGAGTTTGTTTATCCTGTGAAGAGACGGGCCAAACCCCTCCCTCGTAGGAAACATCTACGGAGAGCAGCAAGTCCAAAAAGGCAATGAGCGTAATCCGCTGGTAGTGGATGCAAACGCAAACACATCATGAATTTAAATAGATTTTTTTTCTCTGGACAAGAATTATTACTAATATATTTTGAATGATAGGCTATGAGCCACCTCTAAATAGATAAATTATTTTTCATTAATTATAAAAATATAATAAATAAAAGTGCCTGTGGGACATTTGAGACATGCCATTAAACAGAACTTGGTCCATTCTCCAACATTTCTGAACTTATTTGTTCAAACAAATAAATAAACTAAGCCCTGGAACTGTGGCATAAATATTTGACTCTAAAGCTACTCCAAAGACATTAAAAGCTAATATATGAACCCATTATGGATTTTTAAATGGAAGGTATTTTTTTGTTTGATCATGTTTATTGTAATAGAACAAATTTGCTATTTTTCTTACCTAAATTAAAACAAGTGTTCAAACAGTACCCTGTCTGAAATATTCTATCATATTTTCTGTGAAGGGGTATGCTTTTAAATGTATCTATTTTATTGGTAAATAACTTCCAAAATGTATGAATTGTCGAAATGGAAAAAATCGTGATAAAATCGAGATCGTGATTTTGCAAAAAATAAATCGTGATATTATTTTTTTTCCATATCGCCCACCCCTACCATAATGGTTCCATCACTGTTGTCCAAGACAGTTTCATTAGTTTATTTGTTGTTGTTAAATCAAAGTATAAAAGCAATGTCTGATGTTTATTAGTTGAATAAATGTTCAATAATAGTAATTCCAATATTATTGATGCCAAAGGTTCTTCCTATTTGTCTACTTATAATTAACACCCCAAACCCAAAGAAGGCGTTTATTCTACATAGCCTGAGGGAAATATTTGATTTGATTTTAAGTGATCTTCTTTTCAGATATGTATATGTGGACGTGAGCCTACAGAGGCTGGAGAGGCACTCGTTTTACAGTCTGAGGAAAATCACCCACATGTGAGTAACTTTAAGTCAACGGGTTGGGGAGACGCTCTTTATTGATCCATAATGATTAAGCTGCTCTATTTCCTCTCCGAAGAGGAAAACTGCTTAATTCTGAATCTTGCTGTCAGCAAATTGAATCAAATAAAGGAACACATTAGGAGCTTTTCTCTCTCTTTCACTCTGCTTACTGCTTTCTTATTGAGGTGCTGCGGGATGATTTAACTAATTTATGGAGCTGATAAACTTTTTTTTGGTTACTAAAATCTTATTTGGTTTAATGAAAATTTTATTGAGTGAAATAAGTCTTTGCTAAAAGTGTTTTTCTACATTTCAAGGACAATTCTAATAAGACCATAGTGTAGTGTGGTGTCTTGAAGAATAAAGATGCATATTTATACAGTATTTTTATTAAATCATCAATATGACATTTTAAACTAATAAGTTTATCGATAAGGATCCTTAGAAATGTGGAGCTGACTCTTGCCATATTCTGTACATTTATTCTGGACAAGATTTGCTTGGTATCAGTTTTTTTTTATTATAACAGTTAATGTAGTTTGTTTTGGAGATATTAAGGGAAGGACCAAGTATATATATATTTATTAGCTCCTGTTACATTATTTGTTGAAGTTCATTTTGGTTCTTATTACCAAAAAACAAGTTTGTGTCATTAGCAAATAATGTATATATGAATGAGGGATGAACAAAGTCCATACACACCCACACAGACCATTACAGACCTGTCGCCTTGACCTCCCACCTGATGAAGACTATGGAGAGACTCATCCTCACCCATCTGCGTTCAGTGGTGACCCCAGAAATAGACCCACTTCAATTTGCATACAAACCAAACATGGGGGTGGAGGACGCCCTCATCTACCTGCAGCACCGGG
This sequence comes from Aphyosemion australe, assembly GCA_006937985.1. Lineage (NCBI taxonomy): Eukaryota > Metazoa > Chordata > Actinopteri > Cyprinodontiformes > Nothobranchiidae > Aphyosemion > Aphyosemion australe. Next base: position 525,124 of record SSNS01000116.1, read on the forward strand.
CTTTGAATCACCTTGAGATGCAAAAAAGCACTGTGAGGATCATGTTCTTCGACTTCTCCAGTGCCTTCAACACCATCCAGCCGTGTCTACTGCAGCAGAAGATGAGGGGTGCAGGAGTGGACGAACATCTGACCTCATGGATCACCAACTACCTCACCAACAGGCCACAGTACGTGAGGCTGCACAACTGTACATCTGAGGTTGTGTGCAGTACTGGAGCGCCGCAGGGTACAGTGCTCTCACCCTTTCTCTTCACCTTCTACACCTCGGACTTCACCTACAACACCAGCAGCTGTCACCTCCAGAAGTTCTCTGATGACTCGGCCATCGTCAGCTGTGTGTCTGAGGGGGATGACCAGGAGTACAGGTCAGTCATCATGGACTTTGTGGACTGGTGTGAGCGTAACCACCTTCGCTTGAACACCAGTAAAACAAAGGAAATGGTGATTGACTTCCAGAGAAACACTCCTCCTCACTCACCAGTAAACATCCAGGGAGCAGACATTGAGGTGGTGGACACCTTTAAGTACCTGGGTGTTCACCTCAACAGTAAACTGAACTGGTCCCACAACACAGATGCTCTGTATCAGAAGGGCCAAAGCCGCCTCCATCTCATGAGGAGGCTGAGGTCCTTCGGCGTTAATTCCCAGCTGCTAAAATCCTTTTATCACTCTGTTGTTGGCTCTGTTATTCATTCAGCTGTGGTCTGCTGGGGTGTAGGCAGCTCTGACCGAGACAGAAAGAGACTGAACAAGCTAGCTACCAAAGCTAGCTCGGTTCTGGGCTGCCCACTGGATTCTGTTGAGGAGACGTGTGAGAGGAGGATGCTGGGGAAGATGACCTCCATCTTAAGGAACCCCTCCCATCCACTGCACTCCATGGTGGAGGTCATGGACAGCTCCTCCAGAGGTAGACTGAGACATCCCAGATGTAAAACTAAGCGCTATCACAGATCCTTCATCCCCTCTGGTGTAAGAGTGTTTAACTTCTCTGTTTAATCTGTGCTGGTATCATCCTGGTACACAATAACACCAATGCAATAATCATGTGTTCTATAATTGTGCAATACCGGATTCTCACTGTTGTCTGTGTCTCTTACAGTATGCTGCATAGTGTTGGTACCAAGTCTGTTTTTATCTTTATTTGTGGTTTTTTTAGTGATCTAGGATTACAATAGTAGATTACTGCCTATGTGTATATTGATGTATCCTTGTTTTTGTTTGTATCTTCTTCTAATTACCTTTTGAGTGATGGTGCTGCTGTGACAAGTGAATTTCCCCACTGTGGGATCAATAAAGTCTATTCTATTCTATTCTATTCTATTCTATTCTATTCTATTCTATTCTATAATATAACATGAAAAGAAGTAGCCCTAAAATGATGCCCTGAGGAACCCCATGACCCATGCGTTTATGAGGATTTGTGGTTGTCTACTTGAACATATTGACTCCTTCCATGTAAATAGCTACTGAACCAGTCTATGGCCTAGCCTCTAATTCATTAATTGTGTTTCAATTTATAAAGGCACACTAAGTAACTTTTTCATGTTTTTAAATCATTTTCTTGAGCCAGTAGGTGATAAAATGATGCTTTACTGGAGCCCCCTCCGCTCCTTGTGGGCAGGAATGCGTTGTCAACTTGAGCCTCTCTTGAACGCTGATTTGAAGTCTCACAAAGTCTTGCAAGGTAGAAAGAGTGTGGGACTGTTGTAACTTGGGAACCAGAATCAACAAGACAATCAAAACTTCTTCCTTTAATTTCAATTTGACCTATGCTTTTGGTCCCTATAAGACCTAAGACATGAGTTTCTTTGTTTCGGTTGGGACATGTCCCATTTTCAGTGTCTGTGTGGCCCCCTCACAGAAACTGACTCTAGTTTAACAACTTTTGGTTTTGGGGTTATCTCATCCCATTCATGTTGTTTTCTTCTTAGGTGTTTTTTATCTGTTCTATGAAAGTAGAATTTGCTTCATTACTACAAGAACACAACAAATGTCTGTCTTCTCCGCATGAAAAACAATACCAGGGCTTTGGTCTAGTAGTCTGAAGAGGGGCTTGCATAGGTTTGTTCTGCAGAGACCAGTACTTTGGCTCAACGCTAGCTTTTTTCTGTGACTGAAGAGTAGACATTTGTTTCTGTAAAAGTTGGAGTTGTTTTTTCAAGTAATTTAACTCTTCAGTACCCACAGAGTGCCCACAACCACAAGCATTGTGGGACTGTATGTTAGCTTTTTGTTTTGCAGCGCCAATGTGCTGTTTCATCAATGACGCTTTAACCAGTTGCCCATCGTCCTCTGTCCTTAATGCCAACAATTCAGAAAAAGGAGGTGGATTGTCTTTTTTCTGTTCCAGTTGTAGTTTAAGAACCCACACCCATTTCTACTTTCATGAAAATTATGGAGGTTATAGATTATATCAAATGAATTATATGAAACACATTTCAGAATTTTTTTTTTGTTCCACCCACTGGCACAGATCTGAAATGTAACGTATACGTCACATTGGGCATACATCGTAAATTTTTTCCATGTTTGGAAATGAATTCTCTAAACAGTCCAAGCTTTTTTAACACATTTTCTTTTAATTTTCAGATTCTTAACATGCATGGTGATGATAGCGCTACTTGTTTTTGATTAACAAGTGATTCTTCAAAAATAATCTGCCTTTTACTGGAGGTTCTTCTGACAGCGTCACTATAGAAATCTGAACGTTAGGTGTGTATAATGAACTAATAACAATATGACCACATTGAAATTGTGTACCAACACTGTTGTGACTTATTTCTCATCTAATCTTTAGTTGCTGTAGAAATGCAGTCCTGTTGTTAACACTGAAATAGTGTTTGTATGAGTATTTTATTTTGAAGGGAACTTTCAGGAAATGCTTCCTGCTTCGCTGTCTATGCTCTCTGTATAGAAGCCACGTCGAGATGACGTTATGTAGCAGTTATGTTGCTCATGTTGAAAAGGAGCATTAAATGTTCAAGTAAAAGACGCTGGCGTCCGTCATCATTTCAGAAGCCTTTATTCCACGACATTTTGGTGCCGAAAAACCCGGGAGTGTAAGGGTTACACTAACTTTCAGACCGGAGTGAAGTGCTAACTGCTAATGCTAGCAGCTAAGATGACGGACCGGCTCGAGCGCATGAAGAAGAAACGGGCTACAATACGGACTGCTGTGAAGCTGTTATCCCGCCTGGAGAGTGAGGTGGGCAAAGAGACACCAGATAACGACAAGCTACGTGAGTTCATGACACTTTTGATCTCCAAGGAGGAAAGTTTAACTGAATTGGATAAAGGCATAGAGGAGTAGACGCTTACAGATGACCTGAAAATGGAGATTACAAATACACAGGACTATATGGACTGCATTCTGACATGGAAGTTTCGTGCTACTGGAATAATTGAAAAGTCACGTGAGTCCACAAGAGCGCGAGTCAGTGATGCCAGTTCTGGTTCATTTCACAATCCAGACAAACTGTTAAACTTCCCAAGTTACTGATAACCTAGTACAATGGTGAAATAAGTCAGTGGCAAGAATTTTGGTCTCAGTACGAAGCAGCTATTCACAGAAATGATGGATTATGTAAAACAGACAAGTTTACATACTTGAGATCCTACCTAACTGGAGCAGCTGCACGGACTATTGCAGGACTCACAATGACAGATGACAACTATGATACTGCAATAAAATTACTCCAGAGCCGATTTGGGAGGAAGGACATTGTGATTAGCGCTCATATGTCCAAATTATTAAATCAGACACCAGTAAAGAAATCATCTGATGTGGCAGCTTTGAGGCACCTATATGATGAGTGTGAGATTCAGATACGCAGCTTGGAATCCTTGGGTGTGCACAGTGACACCTATGGCTGCCTGCTGTGTCCAGTACTGCTGCAGCTCATCCCTGAGGATATAGCCTTAGCCTACACCCGCCGATCAGAGTCCAACAGCGAATGGAAGGTTCCAGAGCTTATAGAGTTTCTGCAGAATGAGGTGCAAAGTAGAGAAAGGGCACTACAGCTGACCAGACCAGGCCGTGATGTTAAGGATTCTTCCCCAAAGCAGGGCGGTAAACCATTATATGCTTCTGATGTTAAACCTAGAAGGTGGAGCACCCCATCAGCTACTGCCTTGCACACTGCAAACACCGTGCCCCAGACCTGCGTGTTTTGTGACAGCAGTAACCACAAACCTGAATTTTGCACAGAACATTCAGTAAGTGCATGTAAAGAAAAACTGAGAAAACTTGAAAAATGTTATGCGTGTTTAGGGCCAAAACACATAGCAAAGTTTTGCAGAGCAAAAAGTTAATGTGGCTTATGCAAACGTAGACATCACCAGTCAGTGTGTGAACAATCTGAAGTGAAAGCTGATGTCGACGACAACAATAGTACGCATACAGATGTTGTGTTATCTTCAGTAACAAGTCCTGTGCAGCCAAGGATAAAAACTCAGGACACCGTACTGCTTCAGACCGCCAAGGCATGGACAGTGGGACCGAAAGACCAAAAAATATCTCGCTGCCTTTTGGATGGGGGCAGCCAGCGAAGCTTCATTCACAAGGGTGTCGCTAGGACCCTTAGACTACCAGTTATCAGACAAGAGACACTAAAGCTTGGTTTATGCTTGACGCATGTACATCCCGCGGGGAAATTAGACGCGTGGATGGAACCCGCGTCGGACTTTGCAGCGTTTATAGTTCCTTCCTACCTTCTGCGGCTTGTCTCCGCTGTGAGCCAATATTCTCCCAGAGTGCGGGGTGGCATATAGGCTCTACGGCATGCATTAAAACACTACACCATACTAGAAGTAGAAATCACTGATGTTTTACATTTTTTTTACTGCTTCCTCGTCTTTTCAGAGTGTTACAGCAATTTCACTCCACAAATTATTAACAATATTTTTTGATCTTTATGGGCCGAATCATAGAGATGTTTGTATTTACGAACCTCCGCCACTACGAGCTCTTGCAGTCCACCATGTTTTTCCGTGCGGGACCGTCCGCGTAGTTAGAAAATTTCCTAGGTGTGCGGTGCGGAAACTTTGGGCCGCGCGGAGGACACGCGAAGGGGCGTGGTTGCTAAAATTACGTAATTTTGCCACGCGGAGCATTGCGGACCTCGCGGACGCGTCAAGCATAAACCACCCTTAACTCTCCATGTTTTTGGATCCACTACTCCTGTGACAGAGAAGCGCAACGTTGTGAGAGTTGAGCTGGAGAACGTGTGGAATAAGGAACAAAAATTGGAGATTGAAGCTCTATAGACCCACCAGGTATGCGCAGCTGTGATTAAGGTTCTAAGTGGACCAATTCAAGCAGAGCTGAAGAGGAGGGAGATGCAGCTGTGGTTAGTAGTTGGCAATCACGTCGGTAAACCAGCCATGCATTAACAACACTGAGCATGATGGTTTGCCAGAAAAGGTAGAGGTACCACCTCTGTGACTCTGGGCCCAGATTTTTAATCCCCAAGGGTGGGGCTTGCCTTTCACGTACTGCCTTATTGGGCTATGCATCCCCTTGAAAGATACCATTTGCTCATCAACAGAGTTGTGCTCCTCTGGGCTGATTTCCAGGCACTGTTTACGAAACAGTCAGACCTGGCAGACCCAAACATGTTGTGAGGGTCTGCTGGGAACGTCTGGCAGAGTCTCCTGTCAGAAGGAGCTTCAATTCCCACCTCCCCGCTGGTGGACACCAGTGGTTAGGGATGCTGTCAAGCTGAAGAAAGAGTCCTATCAGGTCTTTTTGGCCTGTGGGACTCCGGAGGCAGCTGATAGGTACCGGCAGTCCAAGTGGAATGCGGCTCGGGTGGTTGCGGAGGCAAAAACCCGGGCATGGGAGGAGTTCGGTGAGACCATGGAACAAGACTTCCGTACGGCTTCGAGGAGATTCTGGTCCACCATCCGGCGCCTCAGGAGGGGAAAGCAGTGCACTACCAACACTGTTTACAGTGGGGAGGGTGTGCTGCTGACCTCGACTTGGGACGTTGTGAATCGGTGGGCCAAGTACTTCGAAGACCTCCTCAATCCCACCGGCACGTCTTCCAGTGTGGAAGCAGAGTCTGGGGACTTTGGGTTGGGCTCTCCAATCTCTGGAGCCGAGGTCACTGAGGTGGTCAAAAAACTTCTCAGTGGAAAGGCTCCGGGGGTGGATGAGATCCGCCTGGATTTCCTTAAGGCCCTGGATGTTGTGGGGCTGTGTTGGTTGACGCGTCTCTGCAATATCGCGTGGACATCGGGGGCAGTTCCACTGGACTGGCAGACCGGGGTGGTGGTCCCCCTATTTAAAAAGGGGGACCGCAGGGTGTGTTCCAACTACAGGGGGATCACACTCCTGAGCCTCCCTGGTAAGGTCTATTCAGGGGTTCTGGAGAGGAGGGTCCGTCGGATAGTCGAACCTCGGATCCAGGAGGAGCAATGCGGTTTTCGTCCTGGCCGTGGAACACTGGACCAGCTCTATACCCTTGGGGGAGTCCTGGAGGGTGCGTGGGAGTTCGCCCAACCAATCTACATGTGTTTTGTGGATTTGGAGAAGGCGTTCGACCGCGTCCCTCGGGGGGCCCTGTGGGGGGCCCTGTGGGGGGTACTCTGGGAGTATGGGGTACAAGGCCCCTTGATACGGGCTGTTAGGTCCCTGTACGACCAGTGTCAGAGCTTGGTCCACATTGCCGGCAGTAAGTCGGGCTCGTTTCCGGTGAGAGTTGGACTCCGCCAAGGCTGCCCTTTGTCACCGATTCTGTTCATAACTTTTATGGACAGGATTTCTAGGTGCAGCCAAGGTGGTGAGGGGATCCGTTTTGGTGGCCTAAGGATCAGGTCTGTGCTTTTTGCAGATGATGTGGTCCTGTTGGCTTCGTCAGAACGTGATCTCCGGCTTTCGCTGGAGCAGTTCGCAGCCGGGTGTGAAGCAGCTGGGATGAGAATCAGCTCCTCTAAATCCGAGATCATGGTCTTGAGTCGGAAAAGGGTAGAATGCCTTCTCCAGATCAGGGACGAGGTCCTGCCCCAAGTGGAGGAGTTTAAGTATCTCGGGGTCTTGTTCACGAGTGAGGGAAGGGTGGAGCGTGAGATCGATAGGCGGATTGGTGCTGCGTCTGCAGTGATGCGGGCGTTGTACCGGTCTGTCGTGGTGAAGAGAGAGCTGAGCCGAAAGGCAAAGCTCTCAATTTACCGGTCGATCTATGTTCCTACCCTCACCTATTGTCACGAGCTTTGGGTAGTGACCGAAAGAACGAGATCGCGGATACAAGCGGCCGAAATGAGTTTTCTTCGCAGGGTGGCTGGACTCTCCCTTAGAGATAGGGTGAGAAGCTCGGCCATCTGGGAGGGGCTCGGAGTAGACCCGCTGCTCCTCCACATTGAGAGGAGCCAGTTGAGGTGGCTCGGGCATCTGATTAGGATGCCTCCTGGACGCCTCCCTGGTGAGGTTTTCCGGGCACGTCCAACCGGAAGGAGACCCAAAGGAAGACCCAGGACACGCTGGAGAGATTATGTCTCTCGGCTGGCCAGGGAACGCCTTGGGATCCCTCCGGAGGAGCTGGCCCAAGTGGCTGGGGAGAGGGAGGTCTGGGCTTCCCTCCTTAGGCTGCTGCCCCCGCGACCCGACTCCGGATAAGCGGCAGAAAATGGATGGATGGATGGATGTTTACGAAACATATCAAGCCATCAAGATCTTCCAGCACTTGTCTTCTGTATGTCTGTTTGACAAATCTGTGTTGTCAGTGAAATGTAGAGGTCCCAACAAGGTCTGAAATCGGGTGCGCGACATGTTATCTGCCACCATAGAACACCTTGTGTAATTTTCCCAGTATGCTCGATTTCCAGGCATTTGGCAAAGACCCATCCGCAGGTAGAGGCCGATCAGTATTTCTAGCTCTTTAACCGTGGTATTAACATTTCTGTGATGGTGGGATTGTTGTACCCTGTATAAATTTGTTTGTTCCATTAACAACTGTAGCATCTCTTCTGTGAACATTTTGAAGTACTCCAGTGGAGTATGGATCTCATCAGGAGGTTTAGCACATGGTCCATTGAATGTGCTTTCAGGGATTTCAAAAGTATTTTTTCTCCAAGAAATTTTTTTTTCTTTGATAGCTGCCTTTGGCTGCCCAGGGATCATTTGGCTTGACTGTGGCTCTGTATCTACGTCACTGGAATTACATCCATCGGAATCACTAGACTCACTTGATTCTTCACTCTCTGAGTCTTGGTTGGGGATGTAATTAGGGTCTTCGGAATCTTCATCTGAGCTACTTTCACATCCCTCATACTCACTGTCCTCTCCAGTGATAAACTCAAGTGCATCTTGAACACAGTATTTTTTTTTCTCCATTCTACAAAAAAGTGAAATAACAAAAATATAGGGGTAACTGAATAGTGACCCAAATATTCTTAAGTAAAGTTTTATAATGTATTTAGGTAATTTCATAATATTGTCTTGCTTGAATTTGGTTAAAAATGATTCAAAATGAAGGACAGAAAATATATTTACATAAAATAACTGAATGAGTTTAACTGACTAAGCATATTATTAGTTTTTCTCTTATTGTGACAAATATGTCACATCAAATATTTTTTTTAAATTAGGAGTTGAATGCCCGATGTGACATATTTGTCACAGCGATATTTGTCAAACTTATTCTTTGTCAAATTGTTTTAGAAATACTGTCAAATTAGGTTATAGGTGACATATGACATGTTATCTAAGAATTAGAATTGCTGAATGAAGAAAAACTCACCTTTGCAATGAAATATGGAAGTGTATAAAATTAGCTTAGAGCTCACATTAGCTGCCCAGGTGCACCAAGACTTTGAAAATGCTACTCTCTTCTACCACCACTCTCTAAATGCATTATTTCCTGTTATTTTAGCTGTTAACTTTATTTTCTCTCTAAGTGTTTTTCTCCCCAGAAGAAGCTACACTGGCGTTCTGCTGAGCTGTGGTGGCCTCATGGAGGGGGCCATCGGCTGGCACACTGCTGCCAACCACCTAACATTCTCCCTCTCCTGATATTACATCTTACTTTCTTTAACATAGAATGTGCTACTATTAGTTCACCTATTGAATTAATTATAGATTCACTCAGATAAAGACAATAAAGTTTCTCTTACTAAATAGAACTTCTACTAAGAAATCACAGTGTAGCCATAGAAACGCTACTTGATATATGTGGTGTGTGTGTGTGTGTGTGGGTGGGTGTGGGTGTGGGGGTGGGGTGTGCCTGTGCCTGCTCTGTCTTCTCAATCCCCAGTGAGCCGTAGCGGATGGCTGCTCATACTGAGCCAGGATCCTCTGGAGGTTTCTTCCTGTTAAAAGGGAGTTTTCCTTCCCACTGTCGCTAATTGCTTGCTTAGTATGAGGATTGTACCAACACAATGACACTAGTCAGTGTCTTGATGCAATCTGCTGGGTCCCTTATATAGGAAACTTTTTTACTGATTGGCTTATGAACTGAACTGTATTGAAATGTTTACTTTGTGAAGTGCCTTGAGACGACTCGTCGTGATTTGGCGCTATATAAATAAACTGAATTGAATTGAATTGAATTGAATTGAAAATGGTGTCTTCAGTACCCGGAATCCCTCACTAGTCACATGACTGAATTAGTGTGTTCACTATATGTCTCTTGGGGACCTTAAGATTTAAAAGTCGATGTTAAACCTTAAAAAAAAAAAATTTCTCTAAGGGTAAAGAGGCAAAGGGTTAGCTAAGACAGCTTTATCCCAGCATCCCTGACAAAACTGCCTCAACAAATGTTTGTCAAAGTCTACAGCACACAGTTCACCATGCTTCACAACTGTGCCAAGAGTAAGCTGCAGTCTTTGTAGATAAGCTGATGGTAGTTTTGGAGACCGTGTAAAAACTGAGCGTATAACTCTTCACCATCCTGCACCGTTCCAAAGGCTGAATCTAGTATCCCCAACATTACAGAAGGCACTGTGTCAGGTTTCAACCCTTTCACCAACTCAGCAGCAGGTGATGACAGGCTTTCAACAATGCGTCTAATTACATTGAGAGCTGATAAACCAGGATCAACAAGCAATAAGTCAACTTGAGAACGCCTTGAGTCATAATCAACTTCGTTATTTGGCTTAGGTAGTCTACCAGAAAACACACGCAACCTCAGGGGAGTTGTCATGTTTCCATCAGCACTCCTAACTACATTTTCAACCACGACTCTGTACCTGTACTTTTGGTCAGAACCCGGAAATTTGCATTTTTTCATGCACAGGGTCCATTCATTTAACCCCAAAGGAACTCTCTGACTAGTTGAGTCTGATTGTGACCAGGTAGGGGACCCTGTGGATCAACCAATAACTGGTCCACAGTACAGGTCCAGGTTTTAACACAGACTGGGTGCCGGTTCCTTTGTTCACCTTCGTTGTCTTCTCTTCAACCTCTTCTTCATATCCACTATCAGAATCATCATCATCTTCTTTAACATTCAAATACGTGCCAATCTAAGACATTACTGTTTTCAAAACATCTTCAAACCATTTTCCACTACATGTTGCAATAGTCTTTCCATTATCTACCTTCAATAATTCATTGCATTCAATCGTTTCTGATCAATGTGCGTGCTTCTGAGTACTTAAAAATTGTTTAAAGTCTGTTTTCTTGTTGTTTTCTTGTTTCCTTTGTTTTTATGTCTAGCTGTTTTATCTTATCTTTATCTGCATTTTTTTTCTTTTTTTATCTCATCTGTTTTTTATCTTATCTGTTTGTGTAAAGCTAACTGTGTCTGTTGCTGCTGCCTCTTGGCCAGATCGTCATTGTAAATATCATCTGGTTCAATAAAGGTTAAATAAATAAAAGTAAATAAAATAGTCTTCAGCTCTCCTAAATAACATGGCATGGTTTGCTTGTCATCCACGGTGGCAGCGTACTCTCCATCCAAAGCAGAAACCTGAAACACAACATCACTTTTTGCCCTAGAAGAATATACATAGAGTAAAAGAGTTTTCAAAGCTTCGAAAGTAGTTTCATTTATAAAACTCAACAATCAGGTTTTTATAAAACTAACTTGCAGGGTCATTCACATAGAAACTTTGTTTAAGTGCACCATAACTACGCAAACAGTCCAGAAATTCCTCTTCTGCTTTGGAATTTGACACACCAGAAACCGTTACAGAATGTGCTACAATAACACCAAACTGCACAACAGAATCCATTTTACTTTGTTTTGGTATTCACAATCAGAAGGTTCCTGGCTGGCTCAACAATTTGTAACAGTGACGTTGTATAAACAACTTTCAACTGGTATTCACAATCAAAAGGTTCCTGGCTGGCTCGCCAATTTGTAACAATCACGTTGTATAAACGACTTTCAATGTGAGATATTAGTTTGAAATTCAGAAGTCGGTTCGTCTACTGAGCCTTTGTTGTGAATAAAATCCCAGAACATTCTTCGGACTGAGCTCATGTGCAATATTTATAAGTGGCATGCACAAACAGAATTTATAACAATAAACAAATGCAAAACAAAGAAAAGTATCCTTCCTCAAGGAGTTTAGTCCACTTCATAATCCCAAATGTCCAAAAAACGTCAAATGTCCCAAAAGAGAGATAATTCCATTCCTCCAATACTTGGTTTTCTATGTCCTTTTTACGATCAGCTCAGTTCTTGTTCAGTTCACATTCAAGTTTTGTTTCACCTCCTACCACGATGCAGCGGAGGTTGGTTGGCTCGCCATCCCAGCTTGTTTAGCAACCTGACCAAGGGGAATTTAAAAAACTTGACCTAAACAGGGTAAAAACAGAACATTCATGGTTTCAGAACAGCTGCGTTACTGACCAGTCTAACAATCAATCACAATCAATGACAAACATATACATGGTTAAGTGCACTTCTCAATACATATGTATAATTTCTATGTACCCATGGTTTCATGCCCTTCAAAATAAAAGCATTTCGGGCAGCAGAGTCAGACCTCATATTGGTTACACCTGGGTACGCACAGGTGAGATTTATCAACAGTTGATTGTAGAGGAACATGCGTACAAGTGGCCACCGCATGCTTCATAAATCAGGAATTTGGCCGTTTGTACGAACATTCTAAATTTCGTTCATATGAAGGACTATGAGAATATTTCTACGAACGTTTGATGAATGAGGCCCCAGGTCTGTCAATTCCAACTTTAAATCATCGGCTGGGATTTTTGTTCCTTCTAATCTAACGTCAGATGGGCCACAGCATTTGACTCATTCCTCTCGACCACTGTTTTTCCCTACTACTGTCATAATTAGCCTTTCGCCGGCCCCGCCCCCAGAACGGCTATTGTCCAATCACACATCATAGCAACCGTTACTATCCGACAACTCCAAACAAAATGATGAAGCTAAGCCTAATTTACTACTAAGCATTAGCCTCGATAGTAGTCGTGTCTCCTTCGTTTCCCTTCAGAACCTCCTCATCGAGCTCAACCAGCAAGCCAGCAAGCATGAGTGCTCCCCCCGCCCGCGGCTGGGCGGAGGTCCGCCTCCCAGACTATCCAAGACCCTTTTAGATAAGACACACCGTGCCGGCAAATCAGCGTAATATTACCTCAACCGTGTGTCTTATAAACGCACATTAAGCCTTGGCACAACAGCGGGTGGTGTCATGACCACGAGATGAATTAATGCCGAGCTCCGGCCGGGAACTAAAAGTGAAAGTAAACACGGGCATAAAAAGTTATATTTTATTAACAGACTCAGCTGAGATGATCAACTGAGCGATGCAGAGCGCTGGGAGCTTTTCTCCGTTAGAGCTGCCTGCAGCTCAGATCATCTGACAGCTGACATCTGACAGCTCACAGGGACACCGCGTCGCCGCCACCGCTCCTCGGATCCACGCGTCCCCGGACGCCGGACCTTCTCCCAAACTCCTTGTTCCCTGCTACGCTTCGCTCAGCGGAGCCGACACTAATATATCCCTCCACTGCATCCTGTAACCCATTTTGCCTCTATCTGACTGAAATTGAGGAGAAATTGCTCCAAAAAATGTCGCTGACACGCATCTGTCTCCTTCTTTCCATCACGGAAATCTGCGGAGCTGCAGTATTTGATCCACTTATTGTCGGAGTTGGCAACAGTAACTAAGGGGGGCGGGGCTCGGCGAAAGGCTAATTGGTGGCTCATTGTTAGAAACGTGCATTTCTTTAACGTCACTACATTTTTCTCTTATTTTAGATAAACTTCCTAACCCTCAGGCTTCACTTTAATTTATTGTACTCTTAATAATAATAATAATAATAATAATAATAATAATTTTGATTTGTAATGCACTTTACATTTCACTGAAATCTCAAAATGCTACAACATAATTGAAGTAATCTAAAAACAAACATTAATACATACAATACTAAACAAGTTAAAAACATTTGAAACAAGTTAAACATCGACAGTATGAAAAAATTTAAAAGGCCTATTTGAATAAAAATGTTTTTAGCTGTTTTTTAAAACACTCCACACCCTGTGGAGCTCTCAGTGGTTCTGGGAGCACGTTCCACAAACGTGGAGCTGCAGCTTGAAAGGCCCAATCTCCCATGGTGTGAAGTTTGGTCCTAGGCTGTTGAAGGGATTGAGAGTTGCTGGAGCTAAGATTTCTTGAGGTGATGCACGGGGTAAGGAGCTATTTTAGATGGACCGGAGCATTTCCATGGGTACACTGATGAGTAAGGAGGCAGAGTTTATGCTGAATTCTGTAAGGGATTGGTAACCAGTGGAGAGACTTAAGAACTGGTGTGATATGGTCATACTTGTGACCCCTTGTCAGGATCCTGGCAGCGCAGTTCTGGATATGCTGAAGCTTCTGCAGGCATTCACCAGAGATCCCGACAGTATCAAATGCTTTAGATAAACCCAGAAAAATACAAACACTGTAGTTACCTTTATCACTTGATTTGGTTATTTATTTCAAATTAACAGTGGGGTAGATGTTTTTTCTGGAGCATTGTTGCTATATTGCTTGAAGTGCTCTTTCCACACCAGTGGTAACCAATAAATTAAACATTTGATGCGGGAGGTTAGGTTAGTAATTACATTTTATTGAAATATTTATTCATTAATTCTTTTTTAGTAATGGCATTAAATACACATTATTATAGATCTCATCTATTCTAGCCGAGATCACCCATCCATCCTTGGAAGTCATGTTTAAAAGATGCACCTTGAGGTTGGTTGATTTTTTTAGATACATTTTCAGCAAAGAGACAAAAGAATTATTCAATTTTTCTGTACTGGTATTGTTCATACTTCATGCATCCAGTGAAATTTAGAAAATGTCCATTGATTTCTCTCTGTGTTCTTCTCTTTTAGCTGCTGAATTCCACATTCACTAACTGTTAATGTGAACTGCCAGCTGAGGGTTGTTTCTGTGTTCTAAGGCTGTACTTTGGATCTCTGGGGGCTATTTACCTTTGATTGGTGCTGTGTAGTGCCATACCTAAGATAATGGCATCTCTCTCGGGTTTCCTTCAGGGTCAGACGTAAATTAATGCTCTGCTTCCTGCTGGCTGCTCCAGGCAGACAGCAGCTGTGGATCAGAGCGTGGAATTGGGAATCCGGAGGTGGGTGGGTGAAGTTTGGATTGTGCCACCATCAATTTAAGCCACCAATTTTATGAATCCTTAGTTTCCATTTGCAGATGTAGGAATGCATTTTTTATGGAAAATCTTTAAGTCCTTGGCTGTTTATTTTACCAATGATACACTGCAACCAGGTCTTTTTTTTAAAGTTTGGTTCATGAAATATTTTCCATTCTGTTTCATTTGTGTGTGATTTTGTTGAGGTAAAATATTCTAGGAGGCATTTTTTACTAAGCAAATTTTAGTTCTAAACACGTGTGTCTTGTGTTGTTTTCAAAAGTCAAAGCAAGTGGCAGAATGATGAGAAAACACACAGACGGTGTAAGAAACATTAGGCTTTTCAGTTATGACCCCTGTCAGTTTTATGGTGTATTTTTCCATATGGTTTGAGTTCCAGCTCTCATCTCTATAAAACATTTAAAAACATTTAATCCCTGTTTGGACACCTGACTTCTGTAGCAGCTCTTCTCTGCTTTTATAGCAGAGCTGTGACTGATACTCATGTAGAAAATGACCTAAAATTATTCATTCTTATATAACACAAGTTAATTGGGTCAATTTCATATTACACTGCTAATTGTCGCATGCATGGGTGAGTGTGTAGTTGTTTGCCTCTGTGATGGACTGGAGTGACCAAAAAAGACTCGTATTTTCTTCCTTTCTCTTTGCTCTTCTCTCAGGGGACAGCAGGGTTGGGTTTGGCTGTACAAATAGTTTCTGCCAAAATATGCTTATGAGAAAAGGAAAGAGCACTTGATTAATGAAAAACCCTCTTTGATCAATATTCCACGAAAATGATTAAACCTCCACATGGCTGCAGAAATAATCTTTTTCAGTTAAAACAGGACAGAGTTTCATATTTTTCAGCAGACATACAGAATCTTTCACATCGGTGTTATGCATCCTTCAAAGGACTGCTAGGGCTGTAATTATACTCTGTTTCTGTTTCCTAAAGCTTCTGTGCTCTGTGTAGAACTGAAGTTACTTGAAATAACAAAGTTTATTTTTCGCTGAAACCTGTTTGTGTTCCAGAGAGATCCGAAACACAAAACGTCTGACTTACGTTGACCCAGAAGCTTTTAAACACCTCCCAAACCTCAAGTACCTGTAAGTATTTTTTTATACTATTTTAGTTAGAATTTCATTTGTGATCTCATTTTAAAATATGCATTATTCCACTTCATCTTATTCAGGGGGATTTTCAATACTGGCTTGACCTTCCTCCCTGGTCTGAGCAACATCCACTCAAATGACATAAACTTCATTTTGTAAGTCTAACATAATAAAACAAGAAAGGGTAACACTTTACAATAATGGACCCCACATTGTGCTTCGTTACTAGGGAATAATCAGGGACTAGTTAACCAGTACTTACTGGTAAAAACACCCACCAGTCTTAATCAGGGACTAATGTGAGGTTATCTAAGGAACAGAGGAGAAATTAATCATTACGCACTTAACCATTATGTACTACATTTGTGTCCCCTATAGTAAAAGGAAGCCTCCTCCCAAGTACCTACTGAGGAGAGAATCATTACTCACTCAGTACCTAACCGTTAACTACTATTTTTTTATTATCCAATCTTGACAAATAACTGATTTCTTAAAAATAAAATAAAATAAATAATCAACAATTTTTTAAAATTATAACTTCATGACCATAGCTATCTAATGTCCAAAAACTACCAAGAGGACCTGGCTGCAGCAAAATGGCGAATGGAGCTCCACCTCTATGACTTATCAGAAGTAATTGTTTGACCCCCGGAAGTCATGTCACCTTTTTTTTTAACAATTCTTTATTAAAAGTTACGAAAAATATATAAAAAAACATATTTTATAAACGAAAGAGCTTCAAAGAAAGTTATTGTTTTTTCTGCATTGAAACTGGATCAAATGTTTATAACTTTTGCAGCTGATGATTGTTTTTTTTTTTTACATTCAAATTAACATTTTACATTCAAAAACACTTTGGAACATTGATGTAATGACCCTCAATAATAAGAACAGACAGATGACTGAGTGGTTTACAGTAAGTCGATAACTATGACGGAATAAAAAACGGTCAACGTTTTAGTCAAGAGTAGATGTGGTTGATTGTGTTTTTAACATGAACATAAAAAAATATTATTAATGTTGTATTTGTTTTAAAACATCCAAACCTGTACAATCCTAGTTTACCTGCTACTGGTACCAGTTGGTTAATTATGGCAACCTAGAGCTATAGTCTGTACAATATGATATTATACAATTGTGATATATATATGTTGTAAAACATGGAAATCTTATATTGTTACAACACAAAAATAATCATTTTATGTCATATTGCTTTATTTTTATTTTGCATGGGTGTCAGGAAAATTCTTCCTACATAATAACTAAGTTCTTTCACCAAATAAGACTCAAAACATGGTTGTTTAAATTTAAAAGGTTTTACTTGCTGCAAGGACTCTGTGTTACAGTTCTGATTGGCTGCTCACAACAGAGTGGAGAATCCCAGCTCAAACCCCTGTCTTTTGTCTTTTCCCCACTCCCCCTGTCTATCTTAGGGCCGTCTTCTCCTCTGCAGGGGGTTGTGGAGTGGAATGTGCTGTAATTTGACTCTTGCTTCACTTTGGCTCCAACTTCTCAGTCGATGCTCTCACAACCAAGTGTAGTCTATATGTGTATAAATGAAATGTTCTAAATGATACAGTATCATAAATGATTAAACATTCATTTTTCCCAACAATGGGTGACAGCTCTACGTTTCCATAGTTAGGCCACTGGTTAACACCAACCAGTTTTGTACTAATAGGTATATTTGTGTCTTTTTGTAAACTTGCTTCCTAAATTTTATTCTACTTTTATTGCAGGTCATACTACAACCTATATATGTGTTTATAACCATACTATAATCGTTTAAAAACCTTTTCATGGCACCATCATATTAGCATCATTAGGAACTACTTGACAAGAGTTCTCACTTTTGCAATAAACTTTATTTATATCACTAAACCCCCAAAAAATAAACAAGAACAATGATAATGATGATGAAACTGAACATTTAAAAAAGCAAAGTAAAAAAAGAATAATTGTAGACTTGAATAAGGATGCCCCTGGTGTCAGGAACTGGCTGAGACAGGACTGAACAGACACAAGCGTGAGTAGGAATGTGGCGTGTTGTATGACCCAAGCGCGGAGTGAAACTGACACTGGATTTGAACAGAAGCCACGGTGTGCAGCTCGAATGGAAACCAGCGCATGTGCGGTTCCAGAAATGAAGAGATTCGATTTACGGAGAGTCAACAGGCTGGACTGGAAAAATGACTGGACTGGAAACCAATGGAGAGCTCTGGAAACGACTCTGGGAGCGATTAGGACGCTGATTGAGCCAGAATGTTGAAGTGATGACTGAGCCCCGAGCTAGAATCCCCACTTCCTCATAAAGTCTCATGCTGGTGATGTGGACAGGAGGTCCGGTGTGGGGCATGATGGGAAGCGAAGTCCCGAAGCTGGGAATGACTGGAGTGATGCAGGCTGGTAAACTGGTAGGCTGGGGCAGGTTTGGGTCTGAAGTGGAGGTGTTCTGGGTTGATCAGGCTTGAAGTGGGTGTTGGGGTGCCAGGATAGTGACGCATGGCTTCATGAGCTCTGCTCGTAGCCTCGTCACTCCTTCATCCTCCAGGATGGTTATCAGCATCTTAAAAACAGTGAAAAGATCCAATCACACCTTATGTTGCTCTAAAGAATGCACTGGTTTGTTTATTAACGTTCCCAGGCTGAAATGTTCTAACACAAACATAAAGGAGTGCAGGCTTAAGCCGGGCGTATACTGTGTGACCTTTAAGTCGTCGTACTCTTGGTAGACCTAAAATGTGCTAAAAACAGTAGTTTTGATGCAACATGTCGAACCTTCGCATCTATTATTGATGTCTGTTGTCCTTCAGGCTTGCCGTAGTTATAGGGGTTTATGAGGGTTAGTTGAGGAAGAAGAATGACAGGAAGTAACAGAGGTTTTGGGATCAATTTTGTTTAACATAATTAAAGCAAACATGCCTTCTTGTCAATTTGTGCCACTGTTTGTGGAGAAAAGTGTAAAAATAAAAGGAGGTGAAAAGTGTGGACACAAAAATAGCTGAGCAGATGTGTTGGCGCATGCTCTGTGTGAGCGGTTCTGGTCCATTTAGGTCGCAGAGCTCCTTCAGCAGTGTGAAACGCTCATGAGGGACGAGCAGAATTTAAAATATTTTTGATTTTCGTGCGACCACACGATTGCTGACCGGGAGCTGGTTGTGAGGTGTTTCTCTCTTTACATCGTGTCTACTAAACAATGCAAAACTCGGTCCGATCTCAAAGATTCTCGCATGAAAGGAAAATCGGCTCAAAATAAGCCAAAAATGGACCAGTGTACTCCCAGCTTTAGAATGCCAGCCAAGTTTTCATATTTTGCTGTCCTTCCTTCTATTATTTTCACCCTAAATAAACTTTTAATTAACAAGAAAATTGTGTTGTACCTTACCTACAGTTTTTCATAGTGTCATAATACTTCTAAAAAGTATAGAAACCATTTAAGGAACTTTTCATGCTCAAAACCTATTTACATACAAAACCTTTTTATGATTATTTTTCCAAACAATTCAACACAAAAATTCTCATAAAATGAATAAAGCTGAAGATATTGTAAATAAAATACAAGCTAAATTTGATGGGGAAAAAAAATACAAAATTCTAAATAGTTTGAACTGAAATAAAAAAAATGTAAAAACAGAAATAACATTTCTTCCTGCTTTCCTGATTCATTGAATGATTTTCATGTTTTTATTTTGCTCATACAAGTTATGTTTTCTTCACTAGTGAATAACTGCAGGTAAAATGATCCTGAGCATTATTGTTGACAATATTAAAATAAGGTTGGAGGTTTGTCCCTTTGCTCTGCCTTTTGATCAGCTGATCCGTGACGGCTGGGGGGGGGGGGGGGGGGGGGGGGGGGGGGGGGGGGGGGTCAGACTCTTCTTTTATTACTGAGCTCTATTGTGGCTTATTATTATTATTATCATTAAAATAATAATACTAATAATAATAAATAATAATAATAATACGGGACAATCAGCTGAAACAGTTTAGGGAAATTTGCTGATACTAAACCACAGGAGATGTCCAGAAAGTTTGTAAACGTGTTCATAATGTGTTATTAAACGAACAGATTCTCAGGTCATTTGCGTTAACGAGCTATTATCGCAGATATGACTTTACTGTCGCCCAGAATATTTTACTGAGGATGTTTTTCAGCTCAAGATCAGACTCCTGAAACCCAAACCAGGTCTGTATAACCGACTTTACCCCGTCTTCTTTACAAGCACGTCTCCATCCACCTGCTGCAGAAACAGCCGCTGAGATCAAAGTTGACAGAAATCTGCATATATCCAGTACAGACTTTACCGCGTTTGCTGAATTATTTGTGAAATAATCAAATTTTTATTTTACTTCCACAAAATTCAAATTTTAGATGAGATATTACAGAAAATGGGGACGGCTTGCCATGAAATTTAAAAGCCTTCCCTTGTTAATTAGGCAGTAATTTTTGAAGTCAGGCCATCCAAATGATGGCAGGACAGCTTACTGGCTAATACTAAGCCTCTAATGCTATGATTATAGAATGCACATACACTGCTCACAAAAATTAAAGGAACACTTTTTTTATTGGGCCTGGCATGAAATCAATGAAACCTGTCTGATAATTTTCTGGTTGATTAAGCAGTTGAGGGCATTGTTAATCACTTTCAGCTGTATTGGTGTTCATGGACTTAACGACAGGTGCACTAAAGTGGCAACAATTACAAAACCCTCAAAACAGGACTGGTTTTTCTCTGATGAAAGTAAATTTTGCATTTCCTTTGGAAATCAAGGTCCCAGAGTCTGGAGGAAGAGGAGAGGCACAGAATCCAGTTTGCTTGAGGTCCAGTGTAAAGCTTCCACAGTCAGTGATGGTTTGGGGTGCCATGTCATCTGCTGGTGTTGGTCTATTGTGTTTTCTGAGGTCCAAGTTCAACGCTGCCATCTACCAGGAAGTTTTAGAGCACTTCATGCTTCCTGCTGCTGACCAACTTTATGGAGATGCAGACTTCTTTTTCCAACAGGACTTGGCACCTGCACACAGTGCCAAAGCTACCAGTTCCTGGTTTAAGAAGAAGAAACAGTCTTTTATATAGCCCCTCTCAAGATCAAAATCATGAGGCGCTCAAGTACCATGGTATCCCTGTTCTTGATTGGCCATCAAACTGGCCTGACCTTAACCCCATAGAAAATCTAGAAGATGCAATACGCCAGACCCAACAATTCAGAAGAGCTGAGGGCCACTATCAGAGCAACATGGGCTCTCACTCCATTACAGCATTGTGTGTTGCCAACAGTAACCTTTGTTCCTGTGGTCCCAGCTCTCTTCAGGTCTTAGACCAGTTCCCCCATGTAGTTCTGGGCTGTTTCCTCACCGTTCTCAAGATCATTTGTACCCACTGAGGTAAAATCTTGCATGGAGCCCCAGGTTGAGGGATATTGTCAGTGATCCTGTATTTATTAAATTTTCAAATGATTGGTCCAACAGTTGATTTATTCTCACCAAGCTGGTTGCCTATTGTAGATCGACTCATCTCAGTCTTGTGCAGGTATAAAAACTTGTCCCGGTGTCCTCAGGAAGCTCTCTTTTGGCCATGGGAAAGGTTGGAGTCTGACCGTTTGAAGGTGTGGACAGGTGTCTTTTGTACAGATAAAAAGTTTAAACAGGTGGCATTTATACAGGTTATGAATATATGATAGAAGAGCTTCTGAAATAAGTAGCAGGTCTGTGAGGGCCAGAATTCTTCAACGTTTGCAATGTGATATCCTGGATTGTCATACATTTGAAATGTACCTATGTTGAAAATTACAGCTCTTTCATTTTTTATGTGGCAAAATGTGCACAATCAGGGATTGTCAGACTGCCAAATACGTTTTTGCCCCACTGAAACTAATTACCATTTTTCACTAAATGTAAATGGCCTGTATTTATAGAACCCCCAAGGTACTTTACAAGTAACCAGTCATTCACCCATGCACACACACATTCACATGCTTGTGATGATGATCTACAATGTAGCCACAGCTGTCCTGGAGCACAGCGACAGAAGCAAGGCTGCCGCTCACTGGCGCCAACAGTCCCTCCGACCTCCACCACCAGGCAAGGCAGGTGAAGTGTCTTGCCCAAGGACACAATGACTGTGACAGATGGGACGCAAACCTAATCACTTGGCTCAACTCACCACTGCAATGTTTCTAATGTTTTTCCACTAGTAATAGATACATGAAGGCTTTTCTCCTTCTTTAGGGCCTTCACCTCTGTGGGTCCAAGTTTACCATGTCAGGAGAAAACGCAATGTCAGAAGACTGTCAGTCACTGTCTAGGGAATGAAGTTACCCACACTGTACCGACCTTCTCCAGAGTGTTCCGTCTTGCTGCCTGCAGCCTTTTCCTGGTCTCTTCTTTTTGGAGAACAAAAAGCCAGAGATGGAGCAGAATGTTCAACATTGCTATCATGTATTGTGTTTGTGTAACGTACAGATTTCCTCTTGCTACTTCTCAAATTCTGGGGGCTGCCCCACTGACGAACCCACCCACTAGAGCAGTTTTTCAATTGTAATGGAAAACCATCCAAACCGTCTATAAAAGAGTTGGCCCGAGTGCACTAAGTAGGGTCTAGTGGAAAAGGGCCATATGTGCTGCTACCATGTCAATATGGACCAGAACCCCTAAAGAATGTTTTCAACAACTACTGTATACAGAATATATATGACTTATAAATAAAAAAATAATAAAAACACCCGTCAAATACGTTAATTTTAGCCATTATAACTGGCGCTGACTCGCAAATAAATCATCTGACAGCTCACAGGGACACTGCATCGCCGCCCACCGCTCCTCGGATCCACGCGTCCCCGGACGCCGGACCTTCTCCCAAACTCCTTGTTCCCTGCTACGCTTCGCTCAGCGGAGCCAACACTAATATATCCCTCCACTGCATCCTGTAACCCATTTTGCCTCAATCTGGATGAAATTGAGGAGAAATTGCTCCAAAAAATGTCGCTGACACGCATCTGTCTACTTCTTTCCATCACGGAAATCTGCGAAGCTGCAGTATTTGATCCACTTATTGTCGGAGTTGGCAACAGTAACTAAGGGGGGCGGGGCTCGGCGAAAGGCTAATTAGTCCAAACCACCGCAGAATTCTGTGTAACTTCTTCCTTTCTCGTCTCTCTGTCAATTTGCTGACTCAGAAGCAGTGGTAGCATGCTAACACTTCCTTCCGCTCTTCAGAATAAAACCAGATTAAAATACAGCATTTTACATTTTTGTCACTTTTAATTTACACCGAGGTACCTTTAGAATATTTTTAATAATTTAAAATCATCTATGATTTTAGCTATGTTTATATAACATATTGAGTTTACTTTAACCTTTTAACCCCTTTTTTAAACTGTAACATACCTCCTGAATGCACTAACACATTGTGCTAGGAGAATGTGGGACACATTTGTCTGTGTTAAAAAGTCTCTGAAATACAAAAATAAAAAAATGTTAACACAATAGTAAATACACTATCTTGGACCGTGACTGTAATGGTGGTAGGATATCCCACAAAAGTGCTCCGCCCACTGTTGTCCTGTTGGGGAATTGCTTTGCAACTCTCCCCAGGTGACGGAGAAGTCTGAAGGGAAAGCATCTCCATCAGTGCGTGGAGCTGATGGAGATGTATAAATCAGCCTTTACCGCCACCTACCGACCTGGAGTGGGGACCGGTACTTCTCTTCCACCACTGACCCTAAATCCCACTAAACATCTTGCCACAATACAATGGACTCATTGGCTGACAAAAACCCACAGAAATGGTCTTTTTGGACATACGCTTCATGACATATGCAAACAGTACAAAGATAAAATAGAAAATAAAACTGTAGCTTTAGTGTGCGTGTGTGTGTGCGTGTGTGTGTGCGCGTGTGTGCGTGTGTGTGTGCGTGTGTGTGTGTGCGCGTGTGTGCGTGTGTGTGTGCATGCGTGCGTGTGTGTGTGTGTGTGTGCGCGTGCGTGCGTGTGTGTGTGCGTGTGTGTGTGTGTGCGTGTGTGTGTGTGTGTGCGTGCGTGTGTGTGTGCGTGCGTGTGTGTGCGTGCGTGTGTGTGTGCGTGTGTGTGTGTGTGCGTGTGTGTGTGTGCGTGTGTGTGTGTGCGTGCGTGCGTGTGTGTGTGCATGCGTGCGTGTGTGTGTGTGTGCGTGCGCGTGCGTGCGCGTGCGTGCGTGTGTGCGTGTGTGTGTGTGCGCGTGTGTGCGTGTGTGTGTGCGTGCGTGTGTGTGCGTGCGTGTGTGTGTGCGTGTGTGTGTGTGCGCGTGTGTGCGTGTGTGTGTGCATGCGTGCGTGTGTGTGTGTGTGCGTGCGCGTGCGTGCGCGTGCGTGCGTGTGTGCGTGTGTGTGTGTGTGTGTGTGTGTGTGTGTGTGTGCGTGTGTGTGTGTGTGTTTGCGTGCGTGTGTGTGTGCGTGTGTGTGTGTGCGTGCGTGTGTGTGTGTGCGTGTGTGTGTGTGCGTGTGTGTGTGTGTGCGTGTGTGTGTGTGTGTGTGTGTGTGTGTGTGTGTGTGTGTGTGTGTGTGTGTGTGTGTGTGAATGAAACTGTACAGTTTCTATAATAAAAACTTCTGCAATTCTCATCTATCCTGAGTACTTGGACATTAGATAGCTATGTTCATGAAGTTATAATTTAAAAAATGGTTGAATATATTTTTATTTTGTTTTTAAGAAATCAGGTATTTGTCAAGATTGGATAATAACAAAAATAGTAGGTAATGGTTAAATACTGAGTAAGTACGGATTCGTTACTCCTCTGTTCCTACCCGTTAGTCCCTGAATAAGACTGGTGGGTGTTTTTACCAGTAAGTACTGGTTAACTACCATTAGTCCCTGATTCATTACTCATTACCTGCTAAGTCGTTCTCTAGTAACGAAGCACAATTTGGGGTCCATTATTGTAATGTGTTACCGAGGAAGGTTGCAAAGGCTATTTTAAAAGTACACTCTAAGAAATGAAATGTTGAATTTTCTTAACCAAGTTATGCCAACTGGTTCCTAGTTGCTTAAATGTAAAGAGTTATAGACAGTCCAGATCAAAAGTTTAAGACCACTTGAAAAATGGCCAAAAGTCATATTTTATATACTGCTCAAGCCAATGGTAGCCTCTAATGGAGCGTGGCTAGACCAGCATTCAGAGCCAAATCAATTTGCTTCGACAACTGTCGGTATAGATTTCTAGGCTAGCCATCTTCACCATTTGGAGAAATGTTCCCTCTCACCTCATGGAACTGCTTGCATCAAGCATGTCGCAACCAATCTTTGAAGTGGAGCTAGTAACTGAGTTCATGTTTGGAACTCTGATTTGGGGGAAGGTTATGGATTTTTTTGGATGTGTGGTCCTAAACCTTTGATTTCAATTCAATTCAGTTTATTTCTATAGCGCCAAATCACGACAAGTCGTCTCAAGGCTCTTCACAAAGTAAACATTCCAATACAGTTCAGTTCATTAAGCCAATCAGTAAAAAAGTTTCCTATATAAGGAACCCAGCAGATTGCATCAAGACACTGACTGTGTGTTGACACAATCCTCATACTAAGCAAGCATGTAGCGACAGTGGGAAGGAAAACTCCCTTTAGACTAGGGATGGAGAGATTCACCGATATGAACCGGTGGTTCGTTCATGATGTTAGCGATGCGACTGCACCGGTAGTTTCAGTGTGCATCGGTTATAACTGACGGCTGTACCGCAATGTATCTTCCCATGCGTGTCTCTCATCGGTTAAAACCATGGTTACATCGATTACCTGCTATGTCCTCGTTTTTTGAGGCGCATTGAACGCACCATCATTTTAGCGGAGGCCAGGTGGTTCGCAGCCGCAGTTAGAAAAACCATCGTGGGACAATATTAACCGACGTACGTGCTTCCTGTCTTGTCAAAATAAAACTTTCTAAAGTCCGTGACTGGTTTCTGCAGCAGCGTATTCTTCCGAGCATTCTTGTTGATCTGTGCAACTAAAGCTTTGTGTGAGGTCATTTAAGGTAATTCCTTATTATTGTAACATTTGTGCAGAACCAAACAACAGACAGAATGACATTTTGGTTCAGAGAAGTCCAATAAACAGCTGAGATGAACTCACATCTCAGCTTGGACCTTTCTCTTAAAGGAACAGTAACATTAGGCTATGACAGCTTTTAGTATTGCCACATATGGATCATTACAATATTTAGAAGTGTTTTCAAATTTTGACTGTGTTTCATAATAATTCCTAATAATTATATGATGATAATTTTCTGATTCTGTTGGTTTATTTTTGTGTCTAAATCTAGTTTCAACTCCCTTATTTCAAGTATTGTAGCAATAAAAATATAGCCTAGTGAACTAGACCAATTCTTGCTTTGCAGAGTTTGGTCTAGGCACGCTTCATTGGAACCCTCGCAGCCCAAACCACTGCTGTGTCTATCCAATCACAACTCGCTATAGTTTTGGTTGGGCCAATCACAGCGCTCTATATCATGGGCCAATCACAGAGCGGGAGTAGCCGATGACGTCAGCGCTGCGGCCGCGAACCCAAGCAACATGGCGGCAACTCGGAAAACACGTTCGTTTGAAACGGCTTTGTCATCAACATTGGATTATTTAGACTCCAACGTGCGTAAGTCTGTCGGCTATACTTAGCGGCTTCTTATTTTTATCAAACAAAGTAGTGCAATGTCCCAGTACACCTGATATTTGCGTGTTTTTCATACAAAAACAACAGAAATCATTGATGTTAGACGCTATTAAAGCCTCCCGCTTTTCCGTCGCTGTGATTACGTCATGTTGTTCGTCACTCTGATTGGTCCTAGCGCTATCCAATTGCGTGCTGACATTTTGAAAGACAACCGTAGATCCCGCCTCACGACTGAGAGCCGTCAATGGGTTCGTGGCCAGACTATATATTCACATATATAGGATGGCTTGCCAGGCTAATAAAAATATGTATAATATGTAAAATATCACTGATGAAGTGCATTGTCTCTGAATGTTGAATTTATTGATTAATCAAAAACAATTAGAGAATCAAATACATCCTTCACAGAGGAGAGGGAAAATTATTTTGATATTTAAAAATCAGATGTGGGCTGGAAAATCTTTTTAATGTGTTGAATCGTTTCAAATCGCATCATGAAATGTATCGAAATGAAAATCGTTTTCAAATCATTAAAGAATCGTCAGCAGGGATGAATCGTATCGAATCGTCAGAGGGTTTCACCGTATCGTTAATGTATCGTATCGCTGGTAGCGCATCGAGATACGTATCAAATTGGCCTCAGTGGTGGAGATTCACATCCCTACTTTAGACAGGAAGAAACCTCCAGAGGATCCTGGCTCAGTATGAGCAGCCATCCACTACGACTCACTGGGGATTGAGAAGACAGAGCAGACACACACACACACACTCACACACACACACCATATATAACAAGATTCTTATCTGAGGCCGTGAGAATATCATTTGTAACTTTCACTAATGCGGTTTCAGTGCTGTGATGCTCTCTAAAACCTGACTGAAATTCCTCAAACAGATCATTAGTGTTTAGATGCTCACATACTCGATTGGCCACAATTTTCTCAAGGACTTTAGATAAAAATGGGAGATTAGATATTGGTCTATAATTCATTAGGTCATCTGGATCCAGAGAAGGTTTCTTAAGTAGAGGTTTAATTACAGCAACCTTAAACTCCTGCGGTGATCTGTAAAACAGCCTGTTTCAGTTTAAGAGTTGTTTTAAATTAATTGCTGCTCAGAAAATGTTTTGTCTCACTCCCATTTCTTCTTGTTGCATGTTGAAGATCTACTTAGATCCTTGTTCAGATCCAACCATGCAAAATATGATTTTTGGCCATTTTTTAAGTGGTCTTAAACTTTTGATCAGGTCTGTACATCACTCTTTACATTTAGGCAACTAGGTTTAGTGGAACCAGTTGACATAACTTGGTTAGGGATATTCAACATTTCATTTCTTAGAGAGTAGTGGAGCAATTTTTTTGTGTGACTTTTCACATTTTTAAAGCATTAAAAGAGTGTTGGAAAATCCACATTACCTCGTTTTTTTGTTCCAACGTGATAACTTTTCTATCAAATATATTTTTGTATCATAAAAAATACTAAAAATAATTATCACCCTTTTCTTTGCAGGGAAATTGTTGATCATCCCTACATCACAGAAATCCCAGCCAACTCGTTCCGTGGCATCACGAATGAAGTGCTGACAGTGTGAGATAAATGCACTTGTGCATTCTTTAAATAAATGTCTAAAAGAGAAAATCCTGACAACGTCTGTATGAAGTTTAGATAAGGGCTGCAGAAGTGTTGCAACATTTCTTTCTAACATCATCTTTTATCTCTAAATACATCTAAAATTCCAGAATAGTCCCTATGAAAACAATTCGACATGACCTCACTTAGAAAACATGTCCCCGATTCGACCTCGTTGGAACTTCACACAAACAGAAAGACTGGTGTGTTTCTGTGTGTGGTTGGCTTCGGGAGTGCAGAGAGCGCTAAATGTTTGATATAAAAGACTGAATCACACAAAGATCTATCCGTCTGTTTTCTTCTGCTTATCCAAGGTCAGGTCATGGATGCAATATATCCAGGAGGAAAACCGAGACATTCCATTTCCCAGCAACACTCAATGTGTTCCCTGGCTAGAGCGAATATATAAAACCCCTCTAGAGAGTTATGGGTCTGCCCCAGATGTGCCTCAAAAAGGAGGCATACTCAGATCACCTCAGCTGACTGTTTTGATGAGGAGGAGCAGCGTTCCCTCCTTTCTGATGGAGTTTCTCACTTTAATGGGAGTGCGCCTCCCTACACAGCAAATTTAAAAGTGTTAATTTTTGGGTGTTGGTCCAATTTAACACTAATAATAGTTAATTTAACACTAAAAATGGTTCATTTAACACTAAAAGAGTTACATAGTTGATATGTAACACTGACATGAGAGTCAAACCCAAGTGTTAAAAAGGAGTGTTTCCTAATCAACTCTGTAGGAGTAATTTTGGACAAAATAACTCCTGAAAAGCTAACTCTGAACTCCCACAGTGGCTAGAACACCTGCAGAGTTAATTCGCAGACTCCACCCCTTTATTCAAAAGTTGGACTGGTAGTGACTGATTGGCTGCAGAGAGCTGCAGTGGGCAAGGTGCATTGTGGGAGTCATGTTTTTAGGTAATTTGTTCTATTTTGGGGTGTTTATGCATGTTTTTTGGGGGGGAGTTGTGTTGTTCTTAGTTACTTTTTTGTTCACTGTTGCAAATGTGGTGTTACTTGTTGTGTCATGTTGGCACCATAAGTGAGGAGGCTGGTCACAGGAATGGCACTGCTGTGCCGTTCCACTGTCACAATAAAAAAGTGGAGCATGGTTCACACTAATGCTCAGGACTCTGCTCCTTGTGTTCCTCTCTCACTGGCTGTCCACAGTCATGAGGGGTACAGAGCATGAGTTAGCTGGAGTTTTTCAGTGTGGCTGTTACGCAACAACATGCTCCAATTAACACTGTCAGAGTTGATTTCAACACTTTTAAAGTGTCTATATGGGTCCACACAAGTAGGAGTTAATTTAACTCTTTTTGGAGAGTTGGTACTTCAACTCTGATTTAGTGTCAAAAATGAACTCTTCTGGAGTTAAAAATGTAACTCCAGAGTTAAGAGTTACTATATTAACTCCAACACCGGTGTTAAATTGTCAACTCCAGTGTTAAGAGTTACTATATTAACTCTAACACCAGTGTTAAATTGTCAACTCCACAAGAGTTGGTTTTTGACACTAAATCAGAGTTAAAGCACCAACTCTCCAAAAAGAGTTAAATTAACTCTTTCTGGTGTGGACCCA
>SSNS01000116.1:554695-588182 GCA_006937985.1 Aphyosemion australe
TATAGACACTTTAAAAGTGTTGAAATCAACTCTGACGGTGTTAATTTGAGGATGCTGAATTTGCTGTGTATGGAGGAAACTTTAGCCTCTCATGAAGGATCTTTTTTTTGTTCTTTTTCCAAATCCCGTAACCATTGGAGATGGTTGGAATGTAGACCGACCAGCAAAGGAAGAGTTTGGCTGGTAGACGCCATCAAAATTAAAACATTTATAAGGAGCAGAAATGAGACCCTGAGGTTTCCCGACTCCTAGAGCTCTTGTCCACGAACACCACAAACAAGAGGCCGTACCCCGGTAGCACCCCCACAAGATTCCTTGGAGTCACAAAGAACATGAACTGGAGGACCAAATTCCCATCCCCCCCCCCGCATTTATTGCATTCGTTTTGAGGTGATTTTACTCTTTATTTTTACTGCAGCATGCTGTATGGGAATGGCTTCAGAGAGATTCAGCATCATGCCTTCAACGGGACAAAGCTAGACCATGTGTAGGTATCCATCCTGTCTCTGATATTTGATTCGTTATAAAACAAAACTAGAAAAGATTTTTGTCAAAAGCAAAAAGAACAACCAGACTTGATCAGCTGATCTCAGTCCAGTTTATTTTGTTTTGTTAGCAAGTTCTTTCTAGTTTTTGACTTAAACAGTAACAGTGTGGGATTGTGGTGTCTTTCATTTGAACTCAAAAGTCAGAATTTCAGAGTTCATAGTCAGAAAAATTATTATCATTATTATTATTTAATTTGACCTTATTGATTTTTCTGGAGACTCTGTGTTCCTCCTGGGAGCCAGGGGAGGGACTTAGGCGAAATATAATTTATGAAAGATTAACTACTTTTTATAATAGAACTGGGAATTTAAGCATGTTTTAAGTTACTTTAAAATTTTAAACTATGTACACCAGCTATAAATGCATGAAAAGTAAGGGAAAGCAGATTGGACAAAACGTTAACTTTCATTCAGTTCAGCAGACTTAACTCATTTTTTCAAAGTGTTTATCTTTGATTTGAGGTTTTAGTCCATTTGGATATCCTCTTCTTTTCCTAAATGACATTAAACATTGTTTTGCCTTTACTAAATAATTTTGGCGTCTGGGATGTGTATTTCCATACCCCAAATTACCCCCAAAAAAGTAAAGGGATCCCATTCGCATCTCTTTGGGTTGTCTCATGTGTACTGAGAAATGTCTCAGTCCAAATTTTGATTAGTAAGATGAAAGCGGATAACAGGATGTCTGGCTTAGGAGTTCCTGAAAATGACATAAATTTTCAGAAATTTCTTTTTATCTTAAAAATATAAATTAGGAGTCAATGAGAAGAATGCAGGGGGGTCCTATTCTCAAAGCTATTATTTTTGTCGCAACATGTTGTTTTTTCCTGGTTTATCACACTGTATTCCAGAAACATGGATGTTTAGGATATGAGGTATTGATCAAATTGAATTAAGACCCATCTCTTCTCTTTTACAACACCTACACTCAGCTCATGTCTTAAATGGACCTAATGAAGCCATGGCTCTGTTACTAGTGAGTTTTACCACACAGTGTTTGTGTTGGCGCCTGATTTCCTCTGAGAAGAGAACTGATCCCAGCTCAGCCGGACCAAGACAAACACACCCGTCGCAGGTCTATTATTCTCATTAGATTTAAGGGATTGGGGGGGGGGGGGGGCAGACCATGTTTAAGGAGTACCTTTATGCTGTCTAATTTGAATCAACAACATGCAGTAAGTGAGACATTTTCTGTCATTCTCCACCTCCTTTAATAAGAGAAAATAAACACAGGAATGTGCAGTGATGAGGCTTGTGAAAATATTATACCATTTCTCACCTCTGCAAGTCAGACAGAGATGTGTATGGTGTCTTTTCTGTTAAGAGAACTTGCATTTGTGCTTTCTTTGTCCAGTGATCTTCACAGGAACAAGTATTTGACCAGGATGGATACCAGGGCTTTTGCAGGAACTATCAGCGGCCCCATGCTTCTGTAAGTGAGAGTATCAGCCTTTGCTGTTGTCTGCTGGGTGGGGAACTAACTACAAAAACCTCATAAATGATAGTTATGGCTTGAGGTGGAAAATTATGTATTAATAACAGTTACATGGAAAAGGTTTTAAGATTTAGTGAAAAATTATGACAAACTGCCATCATATGGCCTCATCATTGGTTTTTGTCAACAGGCTTTCTGTCATATTAATTTGTTCATTTTTTTTTTCTTTACCATTAAGGCCCTGTCCACACGTAGCCAGGTATCTCCCAAAGCAAAGATATTTTTCTACCATTCGGCCTGTCATCCACACGAAAATGCAGATTTCCACAACGAAAACAAATCATTTTAAAAACTCCAGGCAAAGTGAAGATTTGTGTTTTCTCCATTTTCAGTGTTTCTGTGTGGACAGAAATAACCGGAGTTTTAGGTTTCACGTCACTGTCTACGACAAAAATGCCGACGGCCCATGTGTCACCTGTGTTTACACTACAACATGGATGCCCTCAGAGCTGTGCTCACGTTTTCAATCGTCCAAGCGCTTTTTGTCTCTTTGTTTTTACTAGCAGAATTACTGCTACTTGTTTCATGTTTTGTTGAAGTTGAGCAGGAAGACAAAATGG
This sequence comes from Aphyosemion australe, assembly GCA_006937985.1. Lineage (NCBI taxonomy): Eukaryota > Metazoa > Chordata > Actinopteri > Cyprinodontiformes > Nothobranchiidae > Aphyosemion > Aphyosemion australe. The sequence goes on from SSNS01000116.1 coordinate 557,299, forward strand.
ATAGGATTCAGGGGAACTACTGCCACCTACAGGTCTGGCATGCCTATGAATGTGCTTAACAACGCACACAGTTACGTGTGGGTGGAGTTTTTTCTAAAAACGAGGTGGTGTGGACGCTATTTTTTGGGAGGGCGGATATTCGTAAAAAAAAAACAGCTACGAGTGGACAAGGCCTTAATTTATTTTGCTTGAACTTTCCACATGTACCGGGAGTTGAAAAGTCTTTAAAGGTGTCCTAGAATGCAGTTAATCAACAATCTAAAACAGAGCTTTGAGCCTCCAAAAGCATAAGAACATTTCTTTTGGCTTTCATCTGTCCCAGGAGCCCTGATACAGGCCATTCTAAACCCCCTTACTCAGGCCTTCACTGAAAAGAGCTGTTAACCCCTCCCTCTTGGCCAGGACATGCTGATTGGTTGGTTTCCCCAGAAGGCCTCAGACACATGCAGGTTTGAGGAGGCGTGGCTCCCCCTTATGACGTGTTAAGGAAGGCTTTCTCAGAACAGGAGGTTTTCTCTCGCCCTTTTCAACTTTCTAATTTACATATAAAGTAGGTCAAACACGGCTTTGACTTTTTGGCATGCTACTGTTGACCACCCAAGCTGTCTTATTCAACAACAACAAGGAACATGTTGGTTTACATTCTAGGTCCCCTTTAAGAGAAAAAAGAGAAAAGTCTGTAAACTGCTTCAGAGGTCATTGTAAGTTGCAGAATAACCAAAAATATATCCAGGAAGTCGCAGGGTTGTGTGTCAGAGTTCTTATATTACAATATTTAAATATTTACCAACAAAAAATAAAAGACAGAAGGGGCAGAAAAAAGTCAGAGTTTATTTTTTTTGATTTATCAAGCTTTTATGTCTTGATTTTAATTTATTTATGCTTTTAAATAAATTCTATTCACATACATACCCAAGTATGTTTGTGTGTGGGGAACACTTTCTAATGGATTGCTTCAAGATATTGTTACTGACACTACCCCCGTAGGCTAGCTAAAGGCCAGTGGTGGTGAGCCCTGTGGGGACAAGTCCCGCTTCATCGGCACCAGGCTGGCAGTGTGTCCCCCGGGGCTTGGCCCATGTCGTGGGGAGCGGGTCCAAGCGCTGCCACTATCTCCTCCTGGTCAGCGTTGCTGGCGCAGCGTAGCTCCTCCTGACGCCACCTCCAGTCCTCTGGTGGGTCAGGTTTCAAAGGGTTCTGTGTCGTCGCCTCCTGGTCTGCGCTTTTGGCTCTGTGTCGTCCCTCCTGATGCCTCCTCTTCTCTTGGAGGTCTGATGGGGTCCACGCCACAGGACCGTGTGACCAGAGCTGTGTCGCCTATCTCAGAGGCCCCTGCTCTGCAGCCCAGCTTGGAGGTCCAGCCATCTCCAGTGGCTTTGCCCAAGGTCCAGCTTCTTCCTGTGTCCCCGCCTCCTGAGGTACCACATTCTGGGTTCCTGGCTGAGGTCTTCCCGTCTCGTCCTGAGTTTGAGCCTCCTGTGGCCTCGCCTCCTGTGGCCCTGCCTCTTGAGTCTCCTGAGACCCCTCCTCCGGGTTTCCTGTCTCTTGTGGCTCCACCTCCTGGTCCCTTGCTTCCTGTGTCCCAGTTCCTGCTTCCTCATCGCCGGCCGCCACGGGCCCGTCTCATGGTCCCTTGCTGCCAGGCCCCTGTGGTTCTGGTGCCTCCGACACTTTCTGATGGTTCCTTTCCGGCCTGCCCGCTTTGGGTTGTTTTTGGTTTTTTCCCCCCTGTGCCCACCCTTCTTTGGTCTCCGTTTTGTTTTGGGGGTCAGGTGCCGCCCTTTGGGGGGCGGGGGCAAATGTTACGTTCTGTTTCCCCTGCTCCTGTTTAGTTCTCATTAGTGTCTTTTTAGTGTTAATTGGTCCTACCTGCCTCTCGTTTCCTTAATCACCTGTGTCCTCTTGTGTTCAATCCCAGTCACTTCTGTGTTTTTGTTGGATCGTCTGCATTCCTCTGTTTTGAGCTGTGTTGTCTACTGTTTCTGTTCCTGACATCACCTTTTAACCTGCTACGTCTGCCTCCTGGTGTGCACTCACCTGCTTTTGGATCATCTCACCTCCTACACATCATGACACAGGTGAATTAAACTGTTCTAAATTCTAAAATAAATGTTGAAATAACATTTCAAAAACTGTTTGAAATGTTTGTGTTTCTGAAATTTGAGGTAAGCGTGTTGGATGAATATTGATTTTTGATGGAAAAAAGAGGAGCATGCACTGCATCACCACAGGCTAAACTCTTCTAGAGTTACCACAAGGACCAATTTGGTCACCCCAAGGCCACCCCAATGAAAAATTTCTGAGGCGCCACTGCTCAAGGCTAATGAACAACTACATTTACTTTTGTCATTTTTTTCGGAAAGGAAAAACAGACAAATGCTCATTTTCTTTTAAACACTGAAAGCAAAGAAAAAGGGAGACACAGCATAATATTACATGTTAAAGGCACACTTGGCAGTTTTGGCTTGCTTTTAGCACCCCCTAGTGTTCCGTTAGTGAAAGCAAAAGTCCTCCAAATGCGCTCATCTTTTTAACACCTTAATCTAACAGCTGAAATGTCTCCTCAGCCTTCATTAGTGTCTACAGGAGCGGTTCATCACTAAATCAAACACATCAGCTGTGTTCATGATCTAAAACATGCAGGAAACATGCTGGACGCAGACTGCAGCACCAGGCATGTCAGCTCCATTTTTTTCTAAGTCCACCACTCTGAAGTTGCAAGTGTGGTATTCTGGCCACAGAGGGCGGTGGGGGTCTGAGTGACATTTTATTAACCCTGTAAAGGGTCATTTTAGCACAAACTGGCTCAAGAAAATGATTTTAAATTATGGAAAAGTTGCATAGAATGGCTTGAATGTACATGTTATAGAAATGCTGGTTACTTCTAGATATTTTATCACATACAGGGAGATACTGCATGGTGGTGCAGCAGGTACTGTTTCCACACAACAAAAAAGTTGCAGGTTCAAATCTCAGCTGTAGCCTTTCTGTGTATAACATGTTCTCCCCATTCATGCATGGGTTTTCTGCGGGTTCTCTATAAGTCTCTTTGGATAAAAGCATCTAGTAAACAAATCAGCATTAAACATTAGATGAAAACCTCTTACATATAATTACTACCATTGCTTAATTTAACTTACACAATGTTATGGTCAATGTTTTCATGGAAACACCATGCACTGGAGAATGTATTTAATTTATGATAGTTAGGATAAATAAAAGGTTTGCAGGACATTTTCTTTGATCAATGAGCTTAAGAGCACTGATCCTTCAAACCTTTGGTTAAACAACTCACAGCTGCTCTTGATGAACATAACATCTATGATAGTCTCCATTCAGGTTTCCGTAGAGCTCATTCTACTAAAAAAGCTCTTCTCAGGGTCTCTAATGACCTTCTGACTCACAGTGATGCAGGGGACTGTTCTGTTCTGGTTCTGCTGGACCTGACTGCAGCCTTTGACACTGTTGACCATCACCTGCTGCTGGATAGGCTGAGAGACTGGGTAGGTCTTTCAGGAACTGCTCTGGAGTGGTTCTCTTATCTGTCAGAGCATTCCTTCTCTGTGACTGTCTCCAAGTTTTGGTCCTCCTCCACCTTCCTCGCCCATGGTGTCCCACAAGGTTCTGTGCCGGGACCTCTACTTTTTCTCCTTATTTTCCTCCTTCTCCAGCACATCCTGAGCTCTTTTAAAGAGGACCTAGAATGTAAACCAACATGTTCCTTGTTGTTGTTGTTGAATAAGACAGCTTGGGTGGTCAACAGTAGCATGCCAAAAAGTCAAAGCCGTGTTTGATAAACTTTTAATGTAAATTAGAAAGTTGAAAAAGGCGAGAGAAAAACTTTTGAACTTCCTTAACACGTTATAAGGGGAAGCCACGCCTCCTCAAACCTGCATGTCTCCAGTGTCTGAGGCCTTCTGGGGAAACCAACCAATCAGCAAGCAGCTCATAATCATATTCATGTCCTGGTCGAGTGGGAGGGGCTAACAGCTCTTTTCACAGCAAGGCTGGTTTAGGGGGTTTAGAATGGCCTGTATCAGGGCTCCTGGGACAGATGAAAGCCAAAAGAACATTTCTGATGCTTTTTAGAGGCTCAAAGCTGTTTTAGATTGTTGATCAACTGCATTCTAGGACCACTTTAAATAAATCTCACACCATCTTTACGCAGATGACATCCAACTGTACATCCCCTTTAAGCCCCATGAGATGTCTAAGCTGCAGCTGTTGCTCACCTGCTTAGACTCTATTAAAACCTGGATGGCTGGGAACTTTCTACAGCTGAATGAAGACCAGACTGAGGTCCTCATCTGTGCCCCAGACAAGCTGGTTCCCAAAGTCAGAGACTCTCTTGGTTAGTTTAGTTTGGGTTTATTGAACAAGGACAGCACAAAAGACAATGTTACAATGCAACCATTGTTCAGTACAGACGTTTTCTAGCCAGAGGCTGATTTGCAAACCTAGTCCTTGGTTGGACTTTTAGAGACAATCAAACAACAGCATTTATAGCATTCTTCACCACACACACACACACACACACACACACACACACACACACACACACACACACACACACACACACACACACACACACACACAAATAATGTAAATTAGTTTAGCTGATAAGAAACATCCGGAGTGTTCACAAGTTTAGTTTTGTTTCAGCCATTTTTTCACCTGGGAGTTAAAAGTTCTAAGATTTGTTAACAGGTAAAGGTAACCATTGTTGAGGTCCTCCAAATGAGAATGAGGATTGACCAAAGGATGTTTTGTGTTTAGGTGGTTAGCAGTCTCCATGGCTACTCCTCTGGTTGTAGCTCCTGCTGCTGGCTTTTACAATCAGTCTGCTCACCAGCTCTGGGACAAGGCCATTTAGACATTTGAATGTCAGTTTTATAACAGATAAGTTTATAAAGTTATCCAAAATTAGGAGATTGTTCTCCTGTATTTTGCAGTGTTGTCCAGGACTTTTAGGGCGTGTTTGTACACACATGAAAGGTTTTAAAGCAGACTGGGTTGCTTGGCTCCAAACAGTTACACAGTAAGAGAGGTAAGACAGAATCATGGCATGCAGGTACAGCTGGGCAGCTTTTACAGGTAAATATGGCCTTATCAGACAGAAGCAGTTGTGGTTGGTCCTAATGGTTCTGGACATTTTCCTGATGTGGGATTCAAATTTAAGATGAGAATCCAAAACAACACCCAGATATTGGAAAAAAAATGACCGAGTAACCATTCCCAAGGAAAAGTCGTCTGGTTTTGGTCACATGTAGGGACTGTCACTACCCGATCCGTACCAGAAACCCGATCCGTACCACGCATGCGCGAATGTTACGTCACTTCCTCTCTTTGCCAACATTGCGACAGTGACAACAGCACTGCCTTCTTTTCCACTGAGGGACGTTTAAACAATGGAAACCTCCGTATACAAACAAATTCATGCTAAATCTGGATTTAACAAATGGTTAACCTATGAATACCTTTACAAAATATTTTCAAACATTAATTTTGCAACATTGTGAAAATGAACACTAGTATCCTCGTACACTGCGGAGTAAACGGCCATTACACAAAACAGAAGAAGAAGAGAACATCTGCACATGCGCAGTACGGAACGGGTAGACCCGATCTGTACGATCCGACTTTTTTTTTTTTTCGTTTTTAGCTACATTATATTGAAATGTTTCAATATTGCAAACATTTTAAGAGATACTTATTATTTTTAACATCTTAACAGATACTCTGACCCGTAACTATCATAAAACGCATCGACCGGAAGTAGACGCCTTTCGCGCATGCGTGGTAAGGATCGAGTTTCCGGTACGGATCTTTTGGCAGAGTGGAATGAGTAAAAGCCAAAAATACAACAGATAAACACCCACGCTCCTTTTTTGTTGATGGTTTTTTGCCTCCAAGACTGTTTCTGGTCTTGCAATCATCATGGCAGAGAAGCTGCAGTACACAAAAAGTTGAAAAACCCTGATCACAGCAGAGTTCAGGGAGGATAATATGTGTGAGGGAATGAAAATTAAAAATCAGGTTGAAGTTAATGTGTAAGTAGAAAATAGCACTAGCATTAGTTTAAATGCTGACCGGCATGTGGAGCCCAACAAAACCACGTCTGCTACCGGCGGCCATCTTGCCCAGCTTGGTCAGCTTGCTTCTCACACCAAACCCTCTGTCAGGAATCTTGATGTGACCTTTGACCCAGCTCTCACCCTGGATACTCATGTCAGTTCTCTTGTTTGCTCTTCCTTCTTCCATCTCAGGAACATTGCTAAGCTGAGTCCCATTTTGTCCCGCACCTTCATCTCCTCACACTTAGACTACTGCAACTGGCTTTTCACTTGTCTGAGCAGAACCTCCCTGAACCGTTTACAGGTGGTCCAGAATGCCTGTGCTAGGCTGCTGACCAAGTCCTCCAAACACACCCACGTCACCTCGCTCCTCTTCCAGCTTCACTGGCTGCCGGTTAACTTCAAGGTTCATTTCCAGATCCTGGTTCTGGTTTTTAGGGCCTTACATAGACAAGCACCATCATAGGTGATCTTCTCAGTCCCTACACCCCCAGCAGGTCCCTGAGGTCCAGTGATCAAAGCCTACTGGTTGTGCAGCGCACCAGGCTAAAGACCAAAGGTGACAGATCATTTGCTGCTGTGGCCCCCAGACTCTGGAACTCTCTCCCCTGAGCCTGAGATCAGTGGACTCAGTGGTCTCCTTTAAAAAGCAGCTGAAGACTCACCTGTTCAGGCTGGCTTTGGTGTGACCTGCTGTTCATCCTCTTCTTTTCATACTGTTGTTTCTACCAATTCTACTTTCTTGGGATCCCATATTACCTTTTCTTCATTTTCTTTCTTCCTTCTCATTTGTTTAATTTAAATTGTTCAATTTTCCCCATTTTTATTGCGATATTTTTAAAATTAATTTATATATATATATAAAATATTTTTTTGTTCTTGTGAAGCACCTTGTGACTTTTATCTTTAGCGGTGCTATATCCAATCCAATCCAATTTATTTATAAAGCACTAATAAAAAACAGCAACGTGTACCAAAGTGCTGTACGATTAAAAACAAGCACAAAAGAAGGAAATAATACAGTGGCAAAAAAAATATATAAATCACAATAAAACCAACCAGTTCAATCAAAGGCCAGAGAACAAAGGTGAGTCTTCAGGAGAGATTTAAACAGAGAGTCAGCCTGTTTTACATTTGTAGGCAGCTCGCTCCACAACCTGGGACCGATCACTGAAAAAGTTCTGTCTCCTCTGCTTTTGGGTCTGGGGAACCACGAGTAGCCCACGTTCAGCTGACCGAAGAGACCGCACATGTGACAGGTAGTGTGGGGCGAGGCCATTTTGGCATTTAAAAACAAATAAAAACATTTTAAAAACAAATCGATACTTGACCGAGAGCCAATGTAGGGCCGATGGGACCGATGAAATATGGTCGTGCTTAAAAGACGTGCTGCAGCATTCTGGATCAGCTGCAGGTGTGAAATCACAGACTGGCTGATGCTCGCATTCAGGGCGTTACCCAGTCTAGCTGTCACAAAGGCATGGATAAATATATAAAAAATATAAATATAAAAAAACTATACAAAAATAATCTCTCCTTCTTCTTTCTTCTTCATCCATGTTTTACTTGTTTTCCACTTCTTCTACCAGGTGCAGCAATCCATTTAATGAGGATAGGTCCATATTTCTGGGCCCTGATCTGGTAATTATTCGCACTGTGTCAGGTTACGAAGCATTTCAACAATATCCTCATTCATGTCTGCAGGACAGGATAAAGTAAAGATTATTTCCCCAAAGCTGTGATGCTGTGACCAGGATATCTGATACGTATAACATGCTAACATGCAATGAACACTCCAGACTTCTCTCTGATGCTGTTGTCCTTTTTCCCTTGTCCCCTTTTCTTTACATTAAAAGACCCTTGAGTCAAGCTTGTTTACGTGGTTGAAGTTTTAGTGCTGTTAAGTGAATTGGGGTTTGTTGTGTGCAGGTCTTTTACCTCTGTTCCACCCAGAAACATGTCCTGAATGTAGTCACTTCCATGAGGTCATGAGCTAAACATCTGGAAATGTCACAATCAGACTCAACAGTCTCAGAATCCATGCTGCCTTACACAATGAGCCCCCTGAGAGGAAAAGAAAGTGGAGGACAGAGAAGTGGGTGTGTGCAAACGGGACAAACAAGCTCTTAGCAGATATGGAGTTGACTCACTTGTTTATTTTTTATCAAATTAATGAATCAATTAGCGGTACGATGGGTTAGGAAATAAGAATAGCTTGGACTCTGCTTTGTCCCTGTGAGGAGACAGTTTCCAGTTCTGAACACTGGAATGTCCTGATAATGGGATTACACAAGATGTTGGTTTAATTGTCAATCCCCTGCAAGCCCATGTCCCAGAGAGCCTGGCCTGCCTTAGGCATGATGGCTCGAAAAATAAAACATATAATTACTTAAAGATGAAGGACTGAGGGGGTTCATGCAAGGAAACAGATGGAAGGTGCTGTTTAATCCGTCTAGGAGCTCTCTGGTCTCATCATGTCTAGTCTTTCTCATAGGCCTGTAGTGTGGCTTTGAACTCCGGACCTGAGGCAGCCATGTCGTGACTACAGTGCTTTTCTTTCAGTCAGTCAAAAACATTGTGCTGAGTATTATATTAGCATGCAAGGATAATGTTTGGAAGCTTTGGAATCCAGAAAACTGCACATGATTAGTTTTCTGATGTGTAACTATGGAGGACTGAGTCCTATGCTGGTTCAATCACAACACAGTCTTTGTTAGAACGCTGGACCACAGAGTTAAATCCAAAACCAAAAAGACAAGAATTTGAGTACATCCTTGATGTAGTATCATATATACCCTTGTAATTTCATCAGAGTCAGTATGTTATGCAATTCCAGTTTATGGGAGGTTCTCTAAAAAAACCAGCAAACCTTCACATCAATACTGGTTCCCATTCTGAGCCATGATGGGCGACAGTGGGAAGAAACAACTTCCTATTAACAGGAAAGAACCTCCAGCAGCTACAGAACCAGTTTAGAGTGTGGCTTTCTGACTGGCTGGAGTTTGAGAAGACTGGCTGGTTTTAATCAAGCCTCTGGTCCATAAAGTACCATCTGGTGTTAGCTCTTAGCACTATGTATGGAAGGGACCAACATCACCCCTCTGAGTCACGGTAGGTTGGCGTGAAAACGTTCTGATATTTAAAGCATGCGATAAAGTCATAACGGTCACATTTTAGGATTTTTTTAAAATTGTGTATCAACCTTAAACAATTTGTCTGAGTTTTGTTCGAGTTGTAGAAACTAGGAGTGTAACAATACACTGATCTACGTTGATTATATGGTCCTCATTGATTGTGTGGTCATTGCACCAAAATGCAAAAGTAGATTGAATAACTGTTTAATAAACACCCTTTTATTTAGAAAATTGTTTTATTTTGAAGTTCTGCTGACAAGCCATTTTCTACCATGGGAAACAATTTTGTGATGTTGTTTTGATCTGTGGATCCTAAATGGAATCAAGTTGAAATAGTATTGTGACTTAGGGCTGGATATCATCAAATATCGAATATTTGATTGTTATCGAACTAGTGATTCACTAGCCTGGCCTGCCAGACTCATTCTCTGTCTATTCTACACAGAGAACTAGTCTGGTAGCGCTCCCATTCAAATAACCCCACCCCCTGAGAGGTCTAACCGAGCCAATCAGCGCTGAGGAGCGAATGTCACACACCGCAACGCTCAGTTTCTCAAACAACAAATGACTTGGACATGTCTTGAACTGTATTGGAATGTTTACTTTGTGAAGTGCCTTGAGGCGATTCTTGTCGTGATTTGGCGCTATAGAAATAAACTGAATTGAATTGAATTAAAACCACAAGAAGAAGCACTAGAAGCCTTTCTTCTAAAGAAGGATGTTTGCACCGTGCTACCAACTGGACTAGGAAAGAGTTTAATATACCAGCTGGCTCTGCTTGTTGCCAGAGATTACCACGGTCAAGGGAGCCGACGCTGGAGCTTAGATAAAATTTGCGCGTACATGGTGCTTTACGGTGATAAAGCATTGGCGCTCCCTTTCAGGCAAAAACAAGGAAATGACGTGGAAGTGTGAGGCTGCGAACATCTACAGTAAATTTATAACATATTTGTTCTGGATATTGTTTGGAAAAGTAGTAGGTAAGTCTTCAATAAACATTTTTGATGTTTAAGCCTAACACTTCCACGTCATGTCCTTGTTTTCGCCTGAAATGGCGCTCCAATGCTTTATTACCGTAATGCACCATGTACACGCAAATTTTAGCTAAGCTCCAGCGTCGGCTGACTTGACCGCGGTCATCTTGTCGAAAACTGCCCTGTCTCGTAGTTTTCGTTCGAATATTAATACAGAATTGGTTATAACTCCTTGGATTCTTAAGTTTTTACTACAAAGACAACTATCACTCACGTGTACGCCAGACGCCATCTTTGACTACAGCTAATAAACTACAGCGTTGTGCGATAGTCGTCATTTCTGCCTTTTTTCTGATTGGTTATTTTTGAGCTGGCTAGTCCCGCCCCTCCTGGTGCTCTCTGCCTCTGAGTGTCCAGACTCGTCCTCTGTGTAGAATAGACAGAGGGAGAGTCTGGCTGGCCAGGCTAGTGATTTACACCCTAGTACAAACACTGATATGCAACTATTGCATAAAACTGAACCAGCTGCTTTTCATACAATTAACCCATCAATGATTTGATCCTTGTTTAATGACGAAATCAAGATTTATGCATGTATGCATTCTCTGTCTAACCTCTCCTGTACTATTTTTTAAGTGTGCCATACCTTATAATGTACTTTCTTCAATTCTTCTCATTTCTTGTCGGTGTTTCAGAGACGTGTCCCAGACTGGCATTGCATCCCTGCCCTCTACAGGCATGGACTCTCTGCGGGAGCTGAAGGCACGCGATACCTGGGCCCTTAAGAAACTGCCTCCGATCAAAACTTTCAAACACCTGACCACCGCTGATCTGACCTACCCCAGCCACTGCTGTGGCTTCAAAAATCTCAAAAAGAAACGGGGGTGTGTTCTCTATCAGTTCTTTCTTAACTGAAAGGGTTGGAAGTGTTAGTGGTGGCATTTTCAGAAGTGTGAGTGATGTTTTTATGTGTTTGGACGGCCACCATAGAGAGTGAGGGCAGTGTGGAATTTGGTAGGGTTTGAATGAACTCTTTGACATGTTTACCTTTAATTTCTGACAGCACTGACCTAATTAGTGCCACTCAAGCCTGTTATTGTAGGGAAAAGGTTGAGTCAGACCAGTGACTGAAAAACAGGAATCCCATCCCTTCATCTGTTTGAATAAATAACTTAACTGAACTATTATTGCTAATGATCTTTGCAGTCTGGTATGTTTTTTTTAAAGGTGTGGAACGCTTGTTCAGTCAATACATGTGCAGTGGTCTCTAGTAGGAATGAATGCCTTGTAAGTCGGACTCTGTGGAAAAAGAGCTCCAGTGCTAGCCTAGTGAACTAGACCAAATTCTTGCCTTGCAGAGTTTGGTCTATGCATGCTTCATTGGATCCCTCGCAGCCTGATCCACTGCTGTGGCTGTCCAATCACAGCTCACTATATTTTTGGTTGGGCCAATCACAGCGCTCTATATTTTGGGCCAATCACAGAGCGGGAGTAGCCGATGACGTCAGCGCTGCGGCCGCGAACCCAAGCAACATGACGGCAGCGCAGGAAACACGTTGGTTTGAAACGGCTTTGTCATCAACATTGGATTATTTAGACTCCAACGTGTGTAAGTCTGTCGGCTATACTTAGCGGCTTCTTGTTTTTATCAAACTAAGTAGTGCAATGTCCCAGTACACCTGATATTCACATGTTTTTCATACAAAAATGACAGAAATCATTGATGTTAGACGCCATTGCTGCCTCCCTCTTTTCCGTTTTTTAACTGTGATTACGTCATGTTGTTCGTTACTCTGATTGGTCCTAGCGCTATCCAATTGCGTGCTGACATTTTGAAAGACAACCGTAGATCCCGCCTCATGACTGAGAGCCGCCAATGGTTCGTGGCCAGACTATATATTCACATATATAGGATGGCTTGCCAGGCTACTCCAGTGAGCCTGTTATAAGAACTTGCAGTGAGCCAGATCAGAGTTAAGCTGAACACGGCAGCTATGGAGTCTTATTTCTGATATGTGGACATCTCTCCTCTGATTTGCTAACAGCAACACGACTCTACCACTGACTCTGTTTGCTCTGCAACGTTGATCCAATCCAATTTATTTATAAAGCACTAATAAAAAACAGCAACGTGTACCAAAGTGCTGTACAATAAAAAGTAAAAAGATAAAAAAATAAAATATTACAAAATAGGATAACTAAAATAATACAGTGGCAACAAGATCACACAAGTCACAATAATACCAACCACTTCAATCAAAGGCCAGAGAAAAAGGTGAGTCTTCAGGCGAGATTTAAACACAATGAGAGAGTCAGCCTGTTTTACATTTGAAGGCAGCTCATTCCACAACCTGGGACCAATCACAGAGAAAGCTCTGTCTCCTCTGCTTTTGCGTTTGGTCTGGGGAACCACGAGTAGCCCACGCTCAGCTGATCGAAGAGACCGCACAGGCACATGCAAAGTCAGCAGCTCTGATAGGTAGTGCGGGGCAAGGCCATTTTGGCATTTTAAAACAAATAACAAAATTTTAAAATCAATTCGGTACCTGACCAGGAGCCAATGAAGGGCAGATAGGACCGGTGAAATGTGGTCATGCTTACGAGTACCAGTTAAAAGACGTGCTGCAGCGTTCTGAACCAGCTGCAGAAGTGAAATCAAAGACTGGCTGATGCCCACATAGAGGGCGTTACAGTAGTCAAGCCTGGTCGTCACGAAAGCATGGATAAGAATCTCGAAATGATGTTGTGATAAGGATGTTTTTATCTTTGCTAGCTGTCTAAGGTGAAAAAAGCAAGCACTCACCACCGAGCTTATGTGTTTATCAAAACAGAAATGTTTATCCATTTTCACACCAAGATTAGAGACAGTGGGCGCTACAACGTTGATGTTTTATCTCCACAAATAACACAAGCCTGGAGGAGTTCTGCTGTGTGGTGGAGTTGCTAATGCTAAAGGTTAGCTTCTACTAGCCCAGACGTTCTCTGCTGTTTCCTGGACGCTAAACCAACAACAGCCTTCCCCGTCATGAGTCAAGATGGGTGAGTCCATGAATGTTAAGTGACAGTGTGACGTAGATCTGTCAGGATTTTCTAATCCTAGAGTTTCACCTAGAGTCTATTTTCTATCAGACGCTAATGCAGGAGATAGGTGGAGGAGACTATTTTCATGTTCAGCCTGCATGAAAAACTCATTGTGACAGATTATAATCAGACATAATTATTAAAAAATTGTTTTTCAGTGAACCACACCTTTAAAGTCATATAAAGAAACACTATATTATTTATTTGACTCCGTCTGATAGAACTTGTCTGTGTTTTTCAGCTTTTTGGAGTACATCATCTGTAACCTTACTGCGTTCGATGACCAGCATCACAAGCGCTCCGTGGGGCCCCTTCACATGCCCCTTCAGGGGGACAGTGTTGTGGAAACACCTCCAGACCAGGAGCAGAGCAGCGACGGTCACAGAGAGCCCCAGCATGACTGGAGGAGAGGAAACTTCCATGGCAGCCTCCACTACCACGCCTACTTTGGGGGCAAACAAGAAGAGGAAGTGGGGTTTGGAGAGACCCTCAAGAACCCAGAGGAGGACAACAGTCAAGACTTTGACAGTCGTTATGACTACGTGATGTGTGAGGAGGGAGAGGAGGTGAAATGTTTGCCAGTGCCTGATGAATTCAATCCATGTGAGGACATAATGGGCTTCAGTATTCTGCGAGTGTCTGTGTGGTTCGTGAGTTTGATGGCTGTTTTGGGAAACATGGTGGTGCTCCTGGTGCTGCTCACCAGCCACTACAAACTTTCCGTCTCCCGCTTCCTCATGTGTCACCTGGCCTTTGCAGATCTGTGCATGGGGATTTACCTGCTGCTTATCGCCTCGGTGGACCTCCACACGCGGTCTGAGTACTACAATCACGCCATAGACTGGCAGACAGGCCCTGGGTGTGGACTTGCTGGGTTTTTCACAGTCTTTGCCAGCGAGCTGTCTGTTTACACCCTGACAGTGATCACCCTAGAGAGGTGGTATGCCATCACCTTCGCCATGCGTCTGGATCAAAAGCTGCGTCTACACCATGCGGCGGCCGTCATGTTGGGTGGCTGGATCTTCTGCCTCCTCTTGGCCCTGCTCCCACTGGTCGGTGTGAGCAGTTATCAGAAGGTCAGCATCTGTCTCCCGATGGATACCCAGTCCACAGCAGCTCAGGTCTACATCTTATTGGTGTTGTTCCTGAACATTCTTGCTTTTTTTGTTATTTGCGGGTGCTACTTCAAGATCTACTGCACAGTTGACAACCCTCACTATCATTCTGGATCCAAGGACACAAACATTGCCAAGCGCATGGCGATTCTCATCTTCACGGACTTCTTATGCATGGCCCCAATTTCCTTCTACGCCATGTCAGCTGTGCTGGACCAGCCCCTCATAACTGTCTCCAACTCCAAGATTTTATTAGTGCTCTTTTACCCGCTCAACTCCTGTGCCAACCCATTCCTTTATGCTATCTTTACCAAGGCCTTCAGAGGAGACATATTCATCCTCCTCAGTAAGATTGGTCTATGCCAGCAGCGAGCACAGCTGTTCAGAGGCCAGACCGTCTCATCAAAGGGCAGCAGCGGGACTTCACAGGTTCGTAGAGACAAGGTTAGGAAAGGAGGAAGCATCAATCAAGAAGACGTACCCATCAACCTGAAGAACTTCTCTGGACAATTCCACCACCAAGCAGTCAGCCAGAGAACAAACACAGAGGAGAGCCAAAGCCTGGACACGTGAGCCCAGCATCTGCTTTAAGGTTGTAAAGTGAGACTCCTGCAGGAGGGACTGGCTTAAGGTGTTAGAGGACAGGTCTGTTGGAGCTATAACAGAAAGCCCAGCTTTCTGTATCAGTTTCAGTTTGGAGACCAAGTTTCATCTGCTTCAGCTGTGATGATTTTAGGATTCTACTTGTTAGAAAATAGCACGTGTCCTAGTTTTAGTCTTCTGTCGTTTATTGTTGTAGCTAGAATAGTACCAACATTTTTACAGGGAAAGAAAAACCAGAAAAAATGACCTTTTCGAGGACCGTTGGTTGTACCCGATTATTGTGTTCTCAGGTCTGCTGGCGAAACGTTATCCAGCTTGTTAAAACACACAGTTTCTCTTTTATTATCACAGTACCTCTGTATATTATGTAAGTATACAATGAAAATATATGGATGAGAAAAAGACTCTTTCCTGCTATTTTATTCATTTTTAACCATGGACATGTGTTGTATGGTTCATTGCTGGACATAGTTTGTGGAAATCCTTTGACATGAACCTGCATTAAACGGATCCATTAGAGTAGTAAATATTCTGTCTTTTGTTCTTTATGAACTTTATAATTGCACACGGATCTAGAAAAATACCCTTGGAAAGGTTCTTTTTCATTTGTTTTATTATTAGCAAGTTTAACTAAACCCAAACTAAAATGAGTTAAAAATCATAAATCTAAGCTGTTTGTAACAGTTTCTTCCCTATTATGGTTTTTGAAAATCTTTCACTTCTCATCCAGTGGGTCCCGTGGTTTGGGAGTTCCAGACTTATATGTAATGTGTTTTCTAAATCCTGCTGCTCCAGCTGGTGCAGCTGGTTCATGAGCCCTAACAGACTGGTTGTCTTCCTGACTTTGTCAGAACCAGAACATCATTAGTGTCACAGCTACAACGCTAGCCAATCTACGTCCACACGGATGAACGGTTTGCTTCCTTATTGTCTATGATGTCATTTGCTGAGTCCTCTGTCTCTTTTTGTTTCCATCCGCAGTGCTGATTCTTTCTGTTTTTACCAGCCATGTACCTGGAGTAGGAGGCTATACAAACATTAGCCAATAGCAGCACGTTAGTCTGGCTGCTACTGAGCCGTGCGGTTTCTGCTTCTTGATCACGTGATGTGTGACATACACGGATGAAGATCCGCTTTAGACACGTGATGTTTATTCTCACGGTGCGGGGGCTCGCTCCGACGCCCGCCCCGTAAAAAAATGGAAATGACGACTAAAGTCATCAATGGCAGTGAATGAGTTAACAACAGCATGTGAGCTGACCAAAGCGCCTCACAGGAGATACAGTAAATATACACGGCCAGCACAACAAGTTATATCGACCTGTTCTCATATGTCTTTTGAGGAAAAGTTATTTTGAAATATGAATTACTGTTGTTCTGTCACCTAGCCCTAGTTTATCATGAATGTATTTGTTTTCACTCCTATTGACAACCCTGTAAATAACATTGCTCCACAGCGACTCCCACTCCAGCATCAGAACTGAAGAAGCCTTTAGATGAGAGGTGAAACATCTAGTACCAAAATAATTCCAGATGCCTTTTTCAAAGCTCTTTGGACAGCCATTGCCTGGATAACATTCACGTTGTACAGTTATTTACATATCAAATGGGTAGAAACTAGAGGACGAGCTACATGGCTGTGGCACTTCTAGTTGGGATTTTAGAAGCATTCTGCAGAAGTAACTCATGTAAACCTGATGGCAATGTACAGGCTTATAAAACAGTGTTTGAACAAACTGTTAGATAGAATTTGTACCTATTTGTGTTGTGTCTGGTCATTAGTTCATCTCTCTGGTCAGATCTAGTCTCTGTTCCTCCAACATGAGCTCAAACGGCTATCGTTTCCACTTCAAACACGTGTAGCTTGTCTGGTGTAAGCTGAATGTGTAATACCACGCTAGCTCCTCCTCTGCCAGGTGCTATTCAGAGGATAAATTATAACAGATCTGTTAAGTAAATTTGACTTGTTAGTATGTAAAATATGGTGTACCATTCCAGTTCTAGATGACATTAATGCATTGATCAATAGCTGAAAACCTTGGTTTCCAGACCTGAGTCATTAAATACAGGACACCGTTTTCAGGGGAATATTTTCAATAGTTTTGTGTCCATTTCCTCTAATCACCCATTTGCAACAATCCAGCAGGGATCCTTGAGGGTGGTGTGCCTGGATGCATTCATGAGGGCCTCCTGCTCACAGTAACAAGCAGAAATCAGAAGCCCTGCTAATTCATGGAGAATGTTGGTGGAGTGTACTTTCAGAACACTTGAAGTGAATAAATGTGTTTTCCCAGTCAGGACGATCCTGGAATTCCACACAGAACTGTAGCTAGACTCCTGGTCAGAGAGCAAACCCGACCTGGCTTGGTAGGGATTTATTGTATTTTCCTCTCTTATCTGATTCTCAGCGCTTGCTAATCATTCCTCTCCTGGTATTAAAAATAAACCAAGACGTTCCTCAGATAAACAGGGCGGGTCCCAGCAAAGCACCTCAACAGATCAAGTTGCTAAAGTCCATCGGGAAAAGATCCGGGGAAAAGAACTGTTTTGTTTTTGAGTCGCCTCTGTTAATCAGGGAAGGTGGAAGGCTTAGAGAGTGGGTTAAGGTCTCTCTGAGAGTTTTTGTGGGAAGAAATATGAACACTACCTTAACTGTGGTACGTGGCTCTTTAAAACACCTATATTTGAAGAAATAGAGATTAGCTCTAATCTAATTGGCAAGCTAATGGCTAATCCAAGCAACACCAAACACTATGGAGATTACAGCCTTAGATTACAGTGGAGCAAGCATGAATTATTTAGCTAATTATTACATGGTTATAATATGTACATAGAATTTTATGGTAGATTCTGTTTGCACAGATAGCTGAGGCTGGCTGTAGGTTTGTGGGTATGAAATTTAGCCACCAGTTGTTCAAAGGAGGCAAATGCATCATCAACATGTAGGTCATAGAGAGTGTATGCGCTTAGCAGCCCATCCATTAAAGACCTGATCAGACACAGATGGAATAAACACATGGCTCTTCATCACAGGGGCAATGAAACCAAAAGAGCGTCTACACTGATTCCAGATCTTAATCATCTGAACAACAATGGGATTAGCCGAGCATGAAGATCCTGAGTGCGAGAAGTGTAGCCGAGAGCAGAGCTATAGAAGGACTAGCAACAAACAGGGCTCTCCACGGCCAGCCAGCTTGGCACATCAACACCCTCCCTCAGCCACAACAACAATGCATTATATTAGGAGCCCAGTAATAATACATAAAATTAGGAAACGCCATGCCCCCCATGTCACAAGGTTGTTGCAACACCTTTTAACTGGTCCTCAGGCTTCTATTGTGCCATATAAAGCCTGAAAGCAGACTATCCAAATAAAAGAAAAACAGATTTAGAAAGAAAAATCGGGAGATATTGGTACAAATAAAGGAACTTAGGTTGTACAGTCATTTTAAAAGTGTTTATCCTCCCTCACAAGGACGGGGTAAGGATTCCCATCTCGTTTGAGAATAAAGGGTTATAATTAGACCCAAAAAGGTCTTTAAATTTACGTGTAATCCAAATACCTAAATATTTCAGTTTATCTGGGCTTATTTTAAATGGAATGTGAGCTGTCATTCCAGAAGAGATAAAGGCATCATTTCACTCTTCTGAATGTTAACCTTTAACCTGAGATTTGATTAAATGCACCAAGAGTCAACAGCTTAGGGTACCAGAAAGAGGATCAGAACTATATAAAAGCATGTCAATGGCATAAAGAAAGACTTGGCTAAGGTCTTCAAGTCTTCAACTCCAACGATAATTTCAGCGGCTCATCTCTTTTCCGTTTCTTGTTTGCTCAGTAAGAAATTATTTGACCCCTCAGATAAGCCTTCAAGGACTCCCAGATAGTAGAGAACGGCAGTCCCGGGGTTTGGTTGATCTCGATAAAAAATTGAATTTAAGTGTTCATAAATTCGACAAAAGCGGTACGTTGGTACGTAGATTTAGGAATAGTAAATTTCATACAAAGAGGACTATGATTTGAAACAACAATGGCGCCGTAGTCACATTCCTTCACCACATGCAAAATTCTGGCATCTGCAAAAGAATAATCAATTCGGGAGAAAGGTTTTTTTTATGAACAGAGGACTAGAACGCATATGCCCTCCAAGTAGGATTCTGAGAACGCCACACATCAACTTCCCCACAAGAGTCCAAGAAGCTTTGAATTGACTGAGCTGATTCAACCGTTCAGTTGCACTCCGGTCCAATGAGGATGCTACACAAGTTAGTGTCTCCAACCATTATGAGGTAATGTCGTGAGAGGTCAGGTAACTGAGAAAACAACCTGGCAAAAAGGGAGTGATCATCCCAATTTGGTGCCAATTTGACCAGCTCAGTGGTTTAGTGGTATGAGTGTCCATCCTGAGACTGGCAAATCATGGGTTCAAATCCACGGTCGGGTCATACCAAAGACTTTTAAAAAATGGGACCCAATGCCTTGGCACTTGACACTCAGCATTAAGGGGTTGGATTGGGGTCACCGCTCCCCCAGGGGATGGGTCAAATGCAGAGATGAAATGTCACACAGCAGTGTGACAACTAGAGGGACTTTACATTGATTCCAGGACAAGTGGAAGTGTGAATAACTCTCCCACCACTGTTATAACGCCCAGCATCTTTACCTTCACTTGAAACAGTAAATGGTACATGATTTCCAATTATGATAAAGACCCCCCTTGAGGTGTTGACTGAAACACCTGACCAGACTTCAGTCAGAGGTTCGTTAAGTCCTCTGCATCCCCCTATGGTAGGCGTGAATTTGAGCCGGCCAATCAGTCGGCAGTAGGTGTGTTGGCCCAGTTTCTACGGTGGCCCTGAAGTGCAAACCACATCAACAAATCACTAAACACAACAACAAATTGAGAAACACAAACAAATTCAGAAACACAACAACAAAATTGAGAATCACAAACACAAAAGTGGAATCACAAACGCAAAAGTGGAATCACAAACACAAAAGTGGAATCACAAACGCAAAAGTGGAATCACAAACGCAAAAGTGGAATCACAAACGCAAAAGTGGAATCACAAATACAAAAGTGGAATCACAAATGCAAAAGTGGAATCACAAACGCAAAAGTGGAATCACAAATACAAAAGTGGAATCACAAATGCAAAAGCGGAATCACAAACGCAAAAGTGGAATCACAAATACAAAAGTGGAATCACAAACGCAAAAGTGGAATCACAAACGCAAAAGTGGAATCACAAACACAAAAGTGGAATCACAAATACAAAAGTGGAATCACAAATGCAAAAGTGGAATCACAAACGCAAAAGTGGAATCACAAATACAAAAGTGGAATCACAAATACAAAAGTGGAATCACAAACGCAAATTCAGAAGCACAATTACATTAACAAAACCGGAAAGGGTAGGTACCAGTCAGCAACAGGAGACCATCACTGATTGGACAACTGAGCTGTTTGTCTTTGGAATCGGAAGTGACTCTGCCTGTAGCGCATTTCGTTTGAAGAACGATGGGATGTTTTGTCCTAACTGTGGGAAAAAGCTCGTTGAGGAGTCACCGAACTTTTGCAGCGGCAAGAGGCTTTATGACGCATCTATCATCAGAGACACTTCACTCCCATCTAGTAAGTTAATAAGCATAATAAAAGGTTCAAATTACTTATGGATGTATTAGCCTAGCTTTAGCTGTTTCCAGACCATAGCAGAGCAGAGGGCTGTTCCATGAACCGAGCTTAGAACATCGAGGCTCATTTGAAAACGCATGCAGCTGTCATAATGACAGTAGTGAAGGTTTGGGGGCTGTAACCTCACAGCTAGAATGCCACGGACCAGGCTTGTCCACAAGCATATTGCATAGTGAATGAGCTGAATGCCTGCAGGTTAGCCTTGGCCTAGTGAGCTAGACCAAATTCTTGCCTTGCAAAGTTTGTATATATATTCACATATATAGGATGGCTTGCCAGGCTAGGTTAGCCTCGTTCCTGGAACCGAATTTGGGGCAATTGAGCTTGGATTTTCAGAATGAGCGTGACTTTTGGGATTAGCTCGCTTCGTGGAACAGCCCCCTGAGCACTTCACAGCAGAAACGATAATAAAGTAGTTCAGACCAGATCTCAGCCCAGCCGGAAGCAACAGGCGGCATAAGGAGGTCCTAACACTTGGCTTTTGGGCAGATTATCTCCTTGATTCTGAAGGTTTGAATGGCCGTTTTTATTTACAGTTTTATGAAAATAGAGAAATACATTTTCTGTAATGTACTAGTGTTTACTTTCTTCTTTCAGAGAACACAACAGCAGTCCGTCTGGAAGATTTGATGTTTGCCACAGTGCTGGAATGACACCACCAGGAATGACATCACCACCATACAGCAGGCTCAAATCGTGGCTGTGGCTGCAGCCACAACCAGCCACGGGATTTGCAACATCAGCCACGGCCAGCCACGGGATTTACAACACCAGCCACGGGATTACAACACCAGCCACGGGATTACAACACCAGCCACGGCCAGCCATGCGATTTCCAGCAACGGCCGCGAGATTTCGTACGACAGCCACGAGGTTTACACCAGCAAATGCTTGCAACCGGTTGATTTTTATTTTTTCCTACAGTCGCTAAATTCCCGTGTCAGCCTCATTTTATAAACATCATTAAATCCGAAGTACTGATATTGAATATAAAGTCACACGTTTAGGCAACATAACCACATAAAAGAGGCAAATAAAACAACCATTCCTTTTATTAGAAAATAACATAACTGAGCTGTTGGGGCAGCCTCAAGTTTTCACGGCGTTTTCCACGGCAAAAGGGATGTTTAGATGTATAGAATAATTGCATACACACAGACACTCACACACACAAATTATTTAATATATTTATTTATAGATACACATCTTATATTTGCAATATATTTGAATATCGTTATATAACAACTCATTAACAATGGAAGTAAGCAATGTTTATCAAAGATATTAGGATACACAATTCAATCCACAAGGTGGCGGTAGCATAGACATGAATACGTAGACGCCCCATTGGCCGCTGGAGGGCGTAACAGCGTAGCCGCCACATTTGATGGGTCTCCTCACTCTCCAAAGTCAATGCAGAATGAGCAACTATGCCCGTTTTTGTGCAGCCTATGGTTAAAACAACCGGCGTACTATTGAACAGATCACGTGGGATTACTATTGACTTTTCAAGCCTACCTGATGGGATTTTATATTTTAATTTTTTTGTTGAATTACCATGTGACTGATTTTGTGAAAAAGCTTGATAAAATGTGTTTTTTTAGCTAAATAAGCGTCTTCCTCAGTAGAAATGAATGCACTGGGAGCAAATGGAGACCCATCTAAGATGGCGGCCGGCCACTACGGCAGCTCCAAAAGGCAGCGCCAGTCCACGAGGGGTCTACGTATACACTCATGTCAACTGTGATTTCATTTAACTGCTAAGCTTTTACGACTTTGAAAATGTTTCACCCGCAGTGGAAACCCAGATATAACTTGAGGCTGCCCCAACAGCTCAGTTATATTATTTTCTAAAAGAAAGAATGGTTGTTTTATGTCTCTTTTATGTGGTTATGTTGCCTAAACGTGTGACTTTATATTCAATATCAGTACTTCAAATTTAATGATGTTTAAAAAACGAGGCTGACACGGGAATTAAAGTAGCAACTCTAGGAAAAAATAAAAATCAACCGGTTGCAAGCATTTGCTAGAAATCCCGTGGCTGTTGCAGGAAATCTCGCAGCTGTTGCTGGAAATCTCGTGGCTGTTGCTGAAAATCTCGTGGCTGGCGTAGGAAATCTCATGGCTGGCGTAGGAAATCCCGTGGCTGGTGTGGCAAATCGCGCGGCTGGTCGTGGCTGGTGTGGCAAATCCCGTGGCTGGCCGTGGCTGCAGCCATAGCCACGATTTGAGCTGGCCCTACTGCCACCATGTGGACAGGAATGACACCACCACCATGCATCCAGTTTTATAGTGATTCGCCTTTTCCAGTTGCAAACACCTATGCAAATACTCCCATCTGTGACTCATACAGCGTCTTCAAGGCCAACATGGACTTTGGAATTTAAAATGCTCCAGGATCTGGATGTTCTTAAATCAGCAAGGTCATCATATTACAGTTACTGAGTTACTTCGTCAAGCTCAGCTGCTGTTGGCACACTATTTAACACATTCATGTGACAAGCAACTATTGGTTTGTTGAACATTTATTTTATTCTGAATATTGTGAATGTTGGAAAAGTGACAGAAATGCTGGACAAACATCATTTATAAATGATTTTATTAAAGAAAATTTAAAATGTTTCCTTGTGGTTAAATTTTAATATTTAAATCCATGCCAGTTGCTGTATATTATGAACAATATTGTATTCAATTTAGCAAGAGGGAAACACTACAAACATTAAAAACTGAAGGAAAAGCATGGCTGTCCAGTTGTAGAGCACCAGCTCGTTAGTGGATGATGAGCGGAGTGCCCTTATTCCACATTTAAAAACTTACGTTCAGTTAGTTTATATGTAAAACCCAGCTATGTCCTTCAGAGCCCAATACAGTTCTGTGGCTGATTCTTAGTCTTATGGCTGCTGCAGTGTGTTTTGTTGTAAATATTCTTCAATGTTTGGATCACCACACAACCCAACTGGTAACCTCTCCTCAGGAAACACATCCAGGTCGCGCTCCTCAACAGCAAATCCACAGTCTCTTGAACCATATTTGCAAAATGAAAATAGAATAGTGAAGGGTTTTTTTACAATTAGAATTTGAAATATCAGACTTTTTTGCTGACAATTTGGAAATGTATAAATCAACGCATGCAGTGACAGGTTATAAACTGCTGTATCATACTTATGTGTAAAATTATGAATATATATTAACCAACTTAAGCAATAACATAACACTTTGCATTTTGTTAAATTGCAAAAGCTTAATTCATTTTGTGAAGAACTCAAATACCTGTGAGCCAAGAGATAGAGTTTGTTTGGAACCCCCTGGACACGATGCAAGTCTGCTTGGCTGGATCCTGTGTTTGTTCCAGAGGTCTTTGCATTCATCCAGGTCTTTCTGTAGAATCCAGCAGAAGCAGAATCTCAGCAAGCATTGGTGTTCGTGGCTTCCATTGAAGTTTCCAGAGTCTCATAGGTCTTCAAACAAGTCCATCCAAAACTGAGACCTGGTAATAATATTTAAGAATCAGTTTAGCTTTGTTCTTAGACATTTTATAGTGATTGAAAAAAAAAGATCTCCCACTACATTTTGGTCCCATTTAAAACATGCTACATGGATGTCAAAACAAAGTAATGCATATTAGTTTTCCATAAATATTNTGGAAATCTCATGGCTGGCGTAGGAAATCTCGTGGCTGGTGTTGTAAATCCCATGGCTGGTGTGGCAAATCCCGTGGCTGGTGTGGCAAATCCCGTGGCTGATGTTGGAAATCCCGTGGCTGCAGCCACAGCCATGATTTGAGCTTGGCCCTACTGCCACCATGTGGACAGGAATGACACCACCACCATGCATCCAGTTTTTAAGTGATTTGCCTTTTCCAGTTGCAAACACCTATGCAAATACTCCCATCTGTGACTCATACAGCGTCTTCAAGGCCAACATGGACTTTGGAATTTAAAATGCTCCAGGATCTGGATGTTCTTAAATCAGCAAGGTCATCATATTACAGTTACTGAGTTACCCCGTCAAGTTCAGCTGCTGTTGGCACACTACTTAACACATTCATGTGACAAGCAACTATTGGTTTGTTGAACATTTATTTTATTCTGAATATTGTGAATGTTGGAAAAGTGACAGAAATGCTGGACAAACATCATTTATAAATGATTTTATTAAAGATAATTTAAAATGTTTCCTTGTACTTAAATTTTAATATTTAAATCCATGCCAGTTGCTGTATATTATGAACAATATTGTATTCAATTTAGCAAAAGGAAACACTACAAACATTAAAAACTGAAGGAAAAGCATTGCTGTCCATCAGTTGTAGAGCACCAGCTCGTTAGTGGATGATGAGCGGAGTGCCCTTATTCCACATTTAAAAACTTAAGTTCAGTTAGTTTATATGTAAAACCCAGCTATGTCCTTCAGAGCCCAATACAGTTCTGTGGCTGATTCTTAGTCTTATGGCTGCTGCAGTGTGTTTTGTTGTAAATATTCTTCAATGTTTGGATCACCACACAACCCAACTGGTAACCTCTCCTCAGGAAACACATCCAGGTCGCGCTCCTCAACAGCAAATCCACAGTCTCTTGAACCATATTTGCAAAATGAAAATAGAATAGTGAAGGTTTTTTTACAATTAGAATTTGAAATATCAGACTTTTTTGCTGACAATTTGGAAATGTATAAATCAACGCATGCAGTGACAGGTTATAAACTGCTGTATCATACTTATGTGTAAAATTATGAATATATATTAACCAACTTAAGCAATAACATAACACTTTGCATTTTGTTAAATTGCAAAAGCTTAATTCATTTTGTGAAGAACTCAAATACCTGTGAGCCAAGAGATAGAGTTTGTTTGGAACCCCCTGGACACGATGCAAGTCTGCTTGGCTGGATCCTGTGTTTGTTCCAGAGGTCTTTGCATTCATCCAGGTCTTTCTGTAGAATCCAGCAGAAGCAGAATCTCAGCAAGCATTGGTGTTCGTGGCTTCCATTGAAGTTTCCAGAGTCTCATAGGTCTTCAAACAAGTCCATCCAAAACTGAGACCTGGTAATAATATTTAAGAATCAGTTTAGCTTTGTTCTTAGACATTTTATAGTGATTGAAAAAAAAAGATCTCCCACTACATTTTGGTCCCATTTAAAACATGCTACATGGATGTCAAAACAAAGTAATGCATATTAGTTTTCCATAAATATTATAGCGACCCTGCTGTAATATTCTCGTTAACACTAGAACAGCCCCCAAACCTTCACTACTGTCATTATGACAGCTGCATGCGTTTTACATCCATAAGTAATTCAAACCTTTTATTATGCTAATTAACTTACTAGATGGGAGTGAAGTGTCTCTGATGATAGATGTGTCATAAAGCCTCTTGCCGCTGCAAAAGTTCGGTGACTCCTCAACGAGCTTTTTCCCACAGTTAGGACAAAACATCCCATCCTTCTTCAAACGAAATGCGCTACAGGCAGAGTCACTTCCGGTTCCAAAGACAAACAACTCAGTCGTCCAATCAGTGATGGTCTCCTGTTGCTGACTGGTACCTACCCTTTCCGGTTTTGTTAATGTAATTGTGCTTCTGAATTTGCGTTTGTGATTCCACTTTTGCATTTGTGATTCCACTTTTGCGTTTGTGATTCCACTTTTGCATTTGTGATTCCACTTTTGCGTTTGTGATTCCACTTTTGTGTTTGTGATTCCACTTTTGTGTTTGTGATTCCACTTTTGTGTTTGTGATTCCACTTTTGTGGTTGTGATTCTCAATTTTGTTGTTGTGTTTCTGAATTTGTTTGTGTTTCTCAATTTGTTGTTGTGTTTAGTGATTTGTTGGTGTGGTATGCACTTCAGGGCCACCGTAAGTTTCGGCCCGAGGCAGACCGCCTAGGGAAGAGGGCTGAAAAGACGTCCGGTTTGGCGCCAGAAATCCCCGGGCTACCCGGATGTGAACACAAGATATGCAGACCCAGCCATGCGGAGCTGGTGCTAGTGTGTAAGCGTCATTAGACTGTGCTGTGCAAACTGAACAGGATGGAAGTCTGAGCATTGAAGTGTACAGAGAATGACCCACACAGACCAGTATTTGTATTTTCACTCACATCACCCACTTTAACACAAAATAGGTGCGTTTCCTTTATCGGAACTTCAGGGTAAATCTGTGAGTGTGAAATTGACCTGAGATGGTAAATGGTAAATGGCCTGTATTTGTATAGCGCCTTCTTAGGGTTCTACAACCCCCCAAGGCGCTTCACAACACAATCAGTCATCCACCCATTCACACACACGCTGGTGGGGATGAGCTACGATGTAGCTACAGCTGCCCTGGGGCGCACTGACGGAGGCAAGGCTGCCGAGCACTGGCGCCACCAGTCCCTCCGACCACCACCAGCAGGCAAGGCGGGTTAGGTGTCTTGCCCAAGGACACACAGCAGCATTCTCTGGCCGGAGCCGTGATCGAACCTGCAACCTTCCGATTACTGGACAACCCGCTCTACCTCCTGAGCTACTGCGAGTCCCGGTCCTCTAAAAGCTGTCCTGTCTCCATTTATATTTGGCCCTGTAAGGAATTTGATGGAACGTCAGCACATCACAACCGCTGCTCAGTGAGTTACGTCATCGATCAGCGCAAAACGGGCGAAAAGCAGTAAACAAAGATCGACACAATGGAGGAAGCAACAATAGTCAGCACGTTTATGTTTGCTATGTTGTTATATGCAGCGATGGCTCGTCTCTCTAACAACTCGTGTTTTCCTAAATAACGGTTCCCGCCACATATATGCATTTCCTATTTCCTCCTGAGTTGATATAATTTCCGACTGAGTTACAACCAATCGGCAGCGTTCCCGCCCAGCATCTTCCCCGGGCCTTTTATTGGGCCATTCCAAGTACCTACCCCTGATCAGGTACTCAGAAGCTTCCTGAAATCGGCCGTTTGGCCGGCTCAGTCAAGTCGAGACAAGCACACGTCGGGAACTTCCTGTAAATTTACCCCGAAGTTTCGATAAAGGAAATGCACCTAATGTCAGTTATCAGGACTCTACACCATCGGGCTGAGAATATTCCCACAAACATTGAAGGAAAACAAAAGGAAGAGGAACACATCAAGAAAGCTCGAGCTGCAGATACCCTAACTGGGCCTTTGTGAAACCAACAAAGTCTGGAAAAGAATCCACAGCTGCAAGTAGCAAAGAAAAGGACAACAGGCGCAGAGGCACCATCATCCCATACGTGACAGGAGTCTCAGCGAAGCTGAGAAGAATTTTCTCCGAACACAACATCCCTGTAAACTTTACACCCAACAACACCCTCAGACAGGTTAGTCCATCCTAAAGACAAGACACCCAAACAGAAGCGTCGTCTATGCAGTCCAATGCAGTGAGGACTGTCCAGACCTTTACACTAAACAACAACTACACATGGCTCCACACAGGAGAGCCACCTCTTCAGGCCAAGACTCTGCAGTCCACCTACACCTGAAGGACAAGGCCAGGGAGGCAACTATTTCAGTTTTGGGACATTTTATATTTAAAAGCATCAGTCTGGTTTTGAGAAAAGAAAAGTAGAGTTACAAGCTGGTAAGAGTGTATAATAAAGTATCTATACATGTTCATGGTATTAAAATTATATTTGAGTTCAAGGCACACTTGGCAGTTTTGCTTGCTTTTAGCACCCCCTAGTGTCCATTATTAATTATCTGTGGTCAAAACAAAAATGAAAAGTATCTCCTCGCCGTGCGTTTGTCTTTTTAACACCTTAATCTAACTGCTGAAATGTCTCCTCAGCCTTCATTAGTGTCTACAGGAGCGGTTCAACACTAAATCAAACAAATCAGCTGTGTTCATGATCTAAAACATGCAGGAAACATGCTGGAAGCAGACTGCAGCACCAGGCATGTCAGCTCCACTTTACTAAGTCCAACAGGGACCGGACCACCACTCTGAAGTTCTGGCCACCGAGGATTGGGGGGGGGGGGGTCTGAGTGACTTTTCTTTAACCCTGTAAAGGGTCATTTTAGCACAAACTGGCTCAAGAACATGATTTATAAATATGATACATGCATATTATGGCTTTATCAGTGCTATCCTGTGCTTTTTTAATCCATTCTGAACACCGACTACAGCGAAATCCACTGCTGCATCCATGCTGCTGAGCTGATGTCACTAGTTACCAAAAGAACCAATCAGCTGGCAGAGCTCGCTGCTGAATGTGTGAGCGTGCAGAACTTACAAAACTACGTGATTCTCACGACAATTTAAGGAGCAAAGTAGAATCAAGCTGCTGTTATTTATGTGTTGTTGGTGTTTATAGAAACAGAATCTATCTGCAGGGCTTTAGGCCCAGGGTTGAGTTTTATGCCTCAGACCGGCTCACTTTAGATACTGACCTATTATTAATATATCATGTATTCTTTACACCAATCAGAATATTCACAGAATGTTCACAGACATCCAAACCTTAAAAATTAAATAAAATCAAAATTAAAATGATTACATTTAAAAGATCAGATATCTGTGAACACTGATATTTGATGTTGTCCAGCTCAAGCAGACATTTGCTTATTTTTAACAGCTGACTTGTTGAAAAAAAAGGCTTATTTAATCTTATTTTCTACCACTAGTGGGCTTACTGACTTACTATTAATCAATACAACATATATAACAGGTCACTACAATCATTTGAGAGTTTCTAATAGAACTAAAGCTTGTTGGCAGGAGCTCACCGAACAGGAGAAATTCCCTCAACAGCAGCAGGTGATCAACAGAGTCGTGACTAAACACCGACCAGACCGGGATTTGTCCCAGTCAGGGCCTGAATACGCCGGCTGAGAGCTGCACATCACGTTCAGTACCGCGGGAAGTAGGGGTGCTGGAGGGGCTGCAGCACCCCCTGCTGGTGACCTCAAATATATATTTACCACTATGGCAAAAAAGCGGGTTTTAGACTTTTTTGGGAAGCCTCGAGAAAACAAAAGGAGATGCAGCAACAGTGAGTTCTGGGGTATATTGTCATGTATCCGGTCCAAGATAGTGCATTTACAGTTTATTTGCAGTTTATTTTGTGCTTTTTATTGTATTTCAGATACTTTTTAACACGAACAAACTTGTCCCTCATTCTCCTCCACCTCTTCGTGCACTCACCACCTCTAAACCCACGTTTACCATAATTTCCATCCACGAATAAAACGCTTGTTGCATATCTTTATAGTCCTCCAGCCACGGACACTGTTCATGTCACACTATGAGAACTCCAGAAAGGTGCCACACTGAACGGCGCAACCTTTCAGTGAGCCAGACTGCACGACGTCTCGCTCCAAGAGGACATGCTATGTCACGAGCGCACCCCCCAAAAAGCATACGTTACAGATAAGCAATACAACGCTAAAAAGAGAAAAAAGCGCCACAGTAAACACTTTTTAGTGTCAGCTCATGACCCAGCTCATCTTCCTCAAAGAGGAAGAATTGATGCGCATTGGCCTCAGACTCCAGCTGCGCGTCTCCTTTTCCCGTCTTCCAGCTAAACAGCTGATCTGTCTGCTGGACATCCATCCTTCTCATCCTCCTTTATCCATAAAAAACACTAAACTACAGAGAAGTAACTATCTATCTGCCACAGATCGCTCCAATATCTAAAGTTTTGCCATCAGTCTGTCTCAGTGTTTTCTCCGCTCAGTGACAGTGCATCTGCGCACCTGCTGTAAAATCACGCAGCAGCATCCTCTGTCCCTCAGCAACAAAACGCTACTGAACCCATTCTTAGTTTAATTATTTTAGTATAACTCCGGTTTTATTCGGGCTATTAACAAAAATAAAAACTGGTGTGTAGTTTATAATCTGCATACCGTAAATTGAAACCAAAGACTGTATATATAAGATTTGAAACGGAAACTCAGAGAGGCGGAGTCTTGCTGCTGCGGCGTCTCAAAGGTGTGTTTTCATTGGTCAACTGCAGACGGGAGTCGTAGGTTTTCGAGCAGTGCTGAAGACTGTTAGCCTAGTGAACTAGACCAATTCTTGCTTTGCAGAGTTTGTATATACACATATATAGGATGGCTTGCCAGGCTAGAAGACTGTTGGAGTGTGTCTTCTGTCTAATAATGAGACTCGTATCGATGCCTATGCTACACGTAGGCATTCACCTGGACATAACGAGTTGAGCGCAGCTGAGCTTTTTTTTTTCAGCACCCCCTGCTGAAATAATGTTCCCGCGGCTATG
>SSNS01000116.1:590746-602901 GCA_006937985.1 Aphyosemion australe
CAGCAGTTTATTTGCAGTTTATTTTGTGCTTTTTATTGTATTTCAGATACTTTTTAACACGAACAAACTTGTCCCTCATTCTCCTCCACCTCTTCGTGCACTCACCACCTCTAAACCCACGTTTACCATAATTTCCATCCACGAATAAAACGCTTGTTGCATATCTTTATAGTCCTCCAGCCACGGACACTGTTCATGTCACACTATGAGAACTCCAGAAAGGTGCCACACTGAACGGCGCAACCTTTCAGTGAGCCAGACTGCACGACGTCTCGCTCCAAGAGGACATGCTATGTCACGAGCGCACCCCCCAAAAAGCATACGTTACAGATAAGCAATACAACGCTAAAAAGAGAAAAAAGCGCCACAGTAAACACTTTTTAGTGTCAGCTCATGACCCAGCTCATCTTCCTCAAAGAGGAAGAATTGATGCGCATTGGCCTCAGACTCCAGCTGCGCGTCTCCTTTTCCCGTCTTCCAGCTAAACAGCTGATCTGTCTGCTGGACATCCATCCTTCTCATCCTCCTTTATCCATAAAAAACACTAAACTACAGAGAAGTAACTATCTATCTGCCACAGATCGCTCCAATATCTAAAGTTTTGCCATCAGTCTGTCTCAGTGTTTTCTCCGCTCAGTGACAGTGCATCTGCGCACCTGCTGTAAAATCACGCAGCAGCATCCTCTGTCCCTCAGCAACAAAACGCTACTGAACCCATTCTTAGTTTAATTATTTTAGTATAACTCCGGTTTTATTCGGGCTATTAACAAAAATAAAAACTGGTGTGTAGTTTATAATCTGCATACCGTAAATTGAAACCAAAGACTGTATATATAAGATTTGAAACGGAAACTCAGAGAGGCGGAGTCTTGCTGCTGCGGCGTCTCAAAGGTGTGTTTTCATTGGTCAACTGCAGACGGGAGTCGTAGGTTTTCGAGCAGTGCTGAAGACTGTTAGCCTAGTGAACTAGACCAATTCTTGCTTTGCAGAGTTTGTATATACACATATATAGGATGGCTTGCCAGGCTAGAAGACTGGACATAACGAGTTGAGCGCAGCTGAGCTTTTTTTTTTCAGCACCCCCTGCTGAAATAATGTTCCCGCGGCTATGATCACGTTTACTCTCATTGTTACACCAGAGCGTGGCTCCATGGAGCTCGTTAGTGCCACTAGATTCTAGAGTCTCTTCAGGAAGAAACACACAACTTAGCAGATCGGTGACTCGTGTATAAAACCATCCACACCTCCAATCGCACTCCGCCTGTTTTAGAGGAGGTGCACGCTGGAGCACTGTGTGTGTGTGTGTGTGGGTTACTGCTGTGTTTCTGTTATTAATTATTCATTTGTTGCAGATACACAAACAGCAACGTACACACCTATTATTATTATTATTATTAATAAACACAGGAAATGCAAACCAAAATATTTTTGTTATGATTGCTTTGGCGCCCCCTCCAGCACGGCGCCCCTATGCGTTGCATACGCTGCATACCCACTTGTTGCAGTACTGGACAAGGCATTTACTTTTGAAGATGACAAAGTCCACATTCTGGACAGAGAAGATAGATGGTGTGAGAGTGAAGGAAGCTATCTATGTCAAACAGGAAAGACCTACATTAAACAGAGCATGAAGCCTCAGGATTCACCTTTCCAGCACCTACAACGCTGCTCTAAGCTTAATTCCAAAACAGTTTCAGTCTAGGTCACACCCTCCTGCATCTAATTGATACAACTGATACACAGGCTTGTTTTAAAAAAGAAACAGATCATAAAAGCTTTCGAGTGTCATGTGAACATCTGTCCCTGGAATCTGCATCAGGATGATTTGGTATAAAAAGAAATACTATTACAGTTTGGTCAGAGTTCATCTGTGTTTCGTTAAACGCAGACTGTTCAAAGAGCTACATGTACACAACAGGTTAGAGTCCACAGAAGCCCATTTCAAAGGATCTGAACTCTTCAAGTTTGAGTCCAGCTCTTGATCCAGCTAACACGAAATCCCTACATTTATTCCATCATTCCATGAGCCTGTTGGCTTGGATGCTTCTCCTCTAGAGTCAAGTGCCTCCCTCTCGCTCTCTGAAAGCTCTTGAGTGACAACTGAGGTGAACATCCGTTCCTCTGTGAGTGGTTTCACCTTTCTTAAATAAAACCCAGGGCACACAGGCTGTGTACATGCTCTCAGACATTTAACACGTTTAAAGAATAGTCCGCACTATAAAACAACATGGAATTATTGATTTAATTATATTTCTATGCTCAACCTTTTGAGTCAGCCAAGGTGTTTGTGTAACTCGGTGAGACTTCTACACCTGTCCACAGGTGTTCTAGTCCACTCCTAGTGAGCAAACTGCTCCAGCTGTCTCAGGTCTGAAGGGTTGTTCTCCAGATGTTTCAGCTCCTTCCACAGATGTTAAACATGACTTTGGTGACTTAGATCGGGACTCGTAGACAGCCACTTCAGAACTATTAGATTCTGATCCTTTCATGGAGATTTGGTTCACGTTTGTTTCATCTGTCCTAAGGACATCCTGCTAGAATCATTGTGGCTTGTCAATCTGCAATCTGACAGTTCCATTCTCTTTTTACGATATGGTTCCAACAATGGTGTCCTCAAGCATTTCCTATTAAGTCCACTTTTGGTTCAAACAGCAAAAGATAGTGTGATCTGATACAGATGTACTTTGACCTTGGAGTTGACCTCTGATCACTTTGGAAGTTCCTCTGTTTTTTTTTTTTTTTTGGTTGTCATGTGTAAGTCCTAATCCCTGGAGGTTGTCTACAAACCTCTGGACCTTAAACTTCAGAATATTATGTCCAGTTGTTGTCACAGAAACATCAGGCTGCATGGTGGTCTTCTAGTCTTTCTCTTTAACATGCTGGTAGATAATAGTCTTTCTAGTCTCCTGAGACAACAGTGTCCTCAGCTGCTCAGCCGTGGTCGGTGTTCATTGTGGTACACACCCTGATACTAAACAGCACTGTGACTACCATTTACTCTTTAAACAGGAGGACTGATGACTAGCCTGGTCACTGTATATTTCTCTGGTACCAACAACTTTACTCATTTTTATAAATGCATATTCATTAAAATAAAACTATAGTACAGTTTGGTGAAGTGGGGACATTGGTTATCCCACCAGAATTGGCACAATTGTTGTGTTTTAACTACAACAATGTGACCATCATGTCTAGATTGTTCCTATAAAACAGTCTGAATAGCTGTTAGTAATGGTTATAAAATAAACTGAAATATTCAGAATTTACTGAACATTGCCCAGAATACCAGCGAGAAACCAGGTTTGAATGTCTTACAAAGGCTGGATCAGTGTTTTCATAAATAAAATAGTTTAAACATCTAATATTTTGAAAAACACCAATTCTGCCCATAAAAACCTTCTCTACAATCATACAAAACAAAAGAAAACACACTGTCAGTGTTTATTAGCCCAGCTGAATGTGGACACATGGAGTCCACCAGCCATGGTTTCCTGGAGGAATTTGTGACAAAAATGTTGACAAAAAGAAAACATTTCAATAACATAAATCTGCTGTGGATGGTTCTAATTGTTTGCCCACTGATTTTTGCAAAGGGCTGTTTTGTTCTTTGTAATTTTTTCAAGACTTTTTTAATGGAAAGCACAAAAAACCCCAAGTCTGATGCAGCTGAAGTGGAGTAAGAATGCAAGACTAGATATGAACCTTTGAAGAGGATTCATCGCATCCAGATATCTGTTAAATATCAGCAGAGATATGACCTCAGATCATACCAACTTACACACATCCTCCCTAAACCCAGGCAATGAAGATAGTTAAAGTTTGTCGTTTACTAGAAACAGTTTTATAAAGTTTCTTATTTTAAAAACTAAGCAAATAGGTAGGAGCCTCCTATTGGATAATTACTGCATGGGTAACAAGTTATTTAACCCAACTGGTGCAATAAGTTGCCTCTCATTTCTTAAACATGAGGAAAGACACATCTGGCGGTGGTGGTACAGATGTTAGTCTGTGTGAGAAGGGTCACATCATTGGCATGCATCAAGCAGAGAAAACATCTAAGGAGATTGCAGAAACGACTAAAACTGGGTTCAGAACTGTCCAACGCATTATTAAAAACTGGTCTGATGAGTCCAGATGGAGCCTGTTCCAGAGTGATGGGTGCATCAGGGTAAGAAGAGAGGCAGATAAAGTGATGCACCCATCATGCCTAGTGCCTACTGCACAAGCCTGTGGGGGCGGGGCTATGATCTGGGGTTGCTGCAGTTGGTCAGGTCTAGGTTCAGCAACAGGATGTGCTCCAAGAATGAGGTCAGCTGACTATCTGAATCTACTGAATGACCAGGTTATTCCATCTTCCCTGATGGCACGGCCATATTCCAAGATGACAATGCCAGGATTCATGGGGCTCAAATAGTGAAAGAGTGGTTCAGGGAGCATGAGACATCATTTTCACACATGGATTGGCCACCACAGAGTCCAGACCTGAACCCCATTGAGAATCTTTGGGATGTGCTGGAGAAGGCTTTGTGCAGCGGTCAGACTCTACCATCATCAATGCAAGATCTTGGTGACACATTAAGAAGAAGAAGAAATGATCTTTTATATAGCACCTCTCAATATAAAAATCACAAGGCGCTTCACAACAACAAACTATTAAAATAAAAAAGTAAAGAAATAAAAAAATAATTTAAAAATATTTTTAAAAATGGGAAAAGTAAAATTTGTGATTAAAAATGTGAGGAAAGGGAAAAGGAAAATGAGAAGAAGTTAACCAGCAGCCAGTGAAGCTGGAAGAGGAGCAGGGTGACGTGGGTGTGTTTGGAGGACTTGGTCAGCAGCCTAGCACAGGCATTCTGGACCACCTGTAGACGGTTCAGGGAGGTTCTGCTCAGACAAGTGAAAGCCAGTTGCAGTAGTCTAAGCGTGAGGAGATGAAGGGGTGGAGAACAATCTCAAGTTCAGAGCGGGACAGAATGGGACTCAGCTTAGCAATGTTCCTGAGATGGAAGAAGGAAGAGCCAACAAGAGAACTGACATGAGAATCCAGGGTGAGAGCTGGGTCAAAGGTCACACCAAGATTCCTGACAGAGGGTTTGGTGTGAGAAGCAAGCTGACCAAGAGAGTCTCTGACTTTGGGAACCAGCTTGTCTGGGGCACAGATGAGGATCTCAGTCTGGTCTTCATTCATTCATTCATTCCCAGACATCCAGG
This sequence comes from Aphyosemion australe, assembly GCA_006937985.1. Classification (NCBI taxonomy): domain Eukaryota; kingdom Metazoa; phylum Chordata; class Actinopteri; order Cyprinodontiformes; family Nothobranchiidae; genus Aphyosemion; species Aphyosemion australe. Next base: position 595,958 of record SSNS01000116.1, read on the forward strand.
TTTCTGACAGGACCGATGTTGTCCAGAATGGAGAGGCAGTGCTTGTTAAAGCGAGTAGTCAAAGAATCAGGGTCAGTATCAGAGGGTGGATTGAAAGCAGCAGCTGTGCTCTCATTAAGAAAATGAGACCTAACCAAACAGTGAGTAAATAAATAAAGCCCCATACAATAAAAGTTTAGGTTTCTTAGTAATATATATAGAAAAAAAGAGCTTTCTCCACAGGGAGTCTGGGCTGTCCTTTAGAGATAGAGTGAGACCTCGGTCATCCTGGAGGGCCTTGGAGTAGGTCTGCTGCTCCTCCACATCGAGAGGAGCCAGTTGAGGTGGTTCAGGCATCTGGTTAGGATGCCTCCTGGACGCCTCCCTGGTGAGGTTTTCCAGCACGTCGACCCAGGAGGAGACCTAAGGAAGACCCAGGACACGCTGGAGGGACTACTTTTTTGGCTGGCCTGGGAACACCTTAGGATTGCTTTGGATGGTAGACCCTAACATCCTCTACATTCTGTCCTTACTGTAACATCATTCACTGCCATAGCTCCTCTCTCAACACCATGTAATACTCTAGATCTACACCCTGTTCCAAATTATTATGCAAACTATTTAAGGTTCACAAAGATGACATTTTCTGGTTTTCAGTTAAACTCGTGGATGGCATTATGTATCTGGGCTCTTTGTATGGAAGAAATCTCAGACACCTGTGACTATTAGTTTACCAGGTGTGCCCAATTACAGGATAAACTACTTAAGAAAGACGTTCCACATTATTAAGCAGACCACAGTTAGCAACCAGTATGGGGAAGAAAAAGGATCTCTGCTGCTGAAAAGCGTGAAATAGTTCAGAGCCTTGGACGAGGTATGACAACATTAGACATTTCACCACAACTTCAGCGTGATCATCGCACTACCAAGAGATTTGTGGCTGATTCAGAGCACAGACGGGTTCGTGCAGATAAAGGCAAACTGGAATATTTCTGCCAGATTCATGCATCGGATCAAGAGAGCAGCTGCTAAAATGCCATTATGTAGCAGCAAACAGATACTTGCTGCTGGTGCCTCTGGAGTCCCACGGACATCAAGGTGCAGAGTCCTCCAGAGTATTGCAACTGTGCGTAAACCTTCTGTTCAGCCACCACTAAACAGCGCTCACAAGCAGAAACGGCTGCAGTGGGCAGAGAAACACCTGAAGACTCATTTTCAAACAGTCCTCTTCACTGATGAGTGCCATGCGACCCTGGATGGTCCACATGGAAGGAGTAGTGGATGGTTGTTAGACGGCCACCATGTTCCAACAAGGCTGCGGCGTCAGTGAGGAGGTGGTGGAGTCGTGTTTTGGGCCGGAATCATGGGAAGAGAGCCTGTTGGCCCCTTTAGGGTCCCTGAAGGTGTGAAGATGACCTCAGCAAAGTATGTTGAGTTTCTGACTGACCACTTTCTTCCCTGGTACAGAAGGAAGAGCTATGCCTTCTGTAATAAAATCATCTTCATGCATGACAATACACCATCTCATGCTGCAAGGAATACCTCTGCATCAATGGCTGCTATGGGGATAAAAGGAGAGAAAGTCATTATGTGGTCTCCCTCCTCCCCAGACTTCAATCCAATAGAGAACCTTTGGAGCATCCTCAAACAAAACATCTGTGAGGGTGGGAGGCCGTTTCCATCCAAACAGCAGCTCTGGGAGGCTATTCTGACAAGTGGCAAACAAATTCAAGCCGAAACTGTCCAAAGACTCACAAGTTCAGTGGATGCAAGGATTGTGAAGCTGCTAGCAAATAAGGGTCCTATGTCAACATGTAAGGTGAGCTGTTAAAACGTTTACAAAGTTCAAATGTTGTAAAAGTGTGATTCAAATAGCTTCTGATTTCAGTAACTATGCTGCAAGCACAACAAATGACAATTCTCAGTTCTTTACAACTTCTAAAGTGTTTTGAAGCTCACTGTGCCTAATAATGTGGAACAGTTCAGTGTGAGTTAGTTATTTAAAGGAAAACGACTGTTATCATTAGGGCATTTGTTCAGTAACATTTGAACTGCACTCTTGACAGTTTATAACATGAGAATTATTTTGACTGTTGGTTACATACATTTTTTAGATTAATGAGACGTTCATCATTTGCATAATCATTTGGAACAGGGTGTACAAAGATACAACGCAGCTCTCTCTGACCTCCTCTCTACTTTTCCTCCCACTTGTTTTCCCAGGTCTTGCAGCAGTTTGGTGCAAAAAGATACGGCTTTATTAGCGTATCAGCCACAGAGTAAGGGGGTCTGAAGAGGTTCCACCAGACTCTGAAGTCTCTGCTTCGGGGTTGCACCAAACTCAGCCTGGACCGGGAGGAGGGGCTGCCTTGGTTGCTGTTGGCAGTCCGGGAGGTCCAGATGACTTGGCGTTTGGTCATTCAGTGAGGGGACCTTTAGCCTTACTTTATGACCCTGTAGCTCCACCTACACCACCTCAGAACCTTATTGATTACATGAACATTTTTCCCTACAGACTTCATATGGCCGGGGTGAGGGCTAGGGAGAACTTAGCATCCACTCAGTGAGAAATGAAAAGGCTGTATGATCACAACCATGGAGCCATGGATTTAGTCCCAGGGATCAGGCTCCTGCTTTGTTTCCTGTACTTTGTTCTCCTTTTCAGCAAAATTCTGTGGTCCTTATACTGTCCTGAAGCAGACTTCAGAGCAGAATTATATCCTGGACACGCCTGAACACTTTGTCACAGAAACCTGCTCAAACATTCTTGTGCAGTGGGTCCAGAGTTTGTTCCAGAACCCAGCCCACAGCATGCCTCAGAGTGTAGTCTGGCCCTGAAAGGATGGGGGACTGTTTTCCTACCACAGGACGATGAAGGTTGTGGTCCCCCAGATGACTGTTTGTTTGCACAGAGGCAGATTGAGCAACACTGAGATGTTGTGTGACCTGGGCCAGACTGGCAAGTCGGTTTTGATCAGACATCACAAGTGCCTGTGGAGCGGTGCTCTGAGTCAGACACCCTGGTTGAAGGATGACATAGGGGTGGCTAATGCTGCACTCATATCTCAACTGGTTTTAGAAATAGGGCTCCTGGCCCAGGTTGTTGCACCATCTGACACACCCTGTTTGATGTTCGCTTCCCTTCTTGTATTTGTAAAAAGTGCTTTTTCCAGGCGCCAAAGATTGTTGGTGTGCAGGTTGGTGTTGGGAAAATTGACGGCGGTGTCTAAAATGTGCATGGGCCTGTTATAAAGTGAACGTGGGGGTTTTCATGTTCTTTTTTTCAGTTGGGGGGAGGTGTGACAACCCCATCGTCACTTTAGGTTTTTACTTGTGTTGCAGTATTTGTGCGTTTGGTTGTTGTTCTTCTGTAGCAGGAAGCTCGTTATTGGCCGTTGGATGCACCTCGGCTCAGTGGGTGTTGCTGCCTTTAAAACCTGCTGGCGGTTGAAGGTTAAAGTTTGCTGCGGGTCTCTCTTGGTCAGTGGAGAGTGCTCCATGGCCATTGTTTATGTTTCTTAATAACTTTATTTATCCTTTAACTTGTAAATAAATGTTTTGGTTAAATCCCCACTCCTCTGTTTGGTCTCCCTCCTTGTTACAGCCCACAGTCCTATCGGGTTGTAACAGTGAAAAGAAAAACAAAAAATTGTTTTTGTAGAAAACAACAACAATAATAATAATGGATTAGATTTATAAAGCGCTTTTCTCGGCACTCAAAGCGATTTCCATTATTCACACACTGTCGTGATGATATGCTACTATGTAGCCACAGCCGCCCTGGGGCGGTCTGACAGCGGCGAAGCTGCCAGTTTGTGCCATCGGCCCCTCTGACCACCATCAACACAAATTAATCCTATTTGTAGCTAGAAGACACAACAATGGCCTCAAATTTGCTTGTTTTCACTGGTTTTGAGATAAATTTGAGTCTAATGGAAGCAAAACTGGGAATGAAAGATTCCTTACTGGAAATAGAATGTCTTTGTTCCAGTGAGATTCAAGTCAACCAAACCCATCCACTACACTCCAGTAAATCCAGCAGACTTTTTTTCTTTTGCCTCATAGACGACCTTGTGAGTTAGCTAGTAAGCAGAAAAAAACAGCTGTAGCTCCTAAGCAAGACATCTCCAGGGCCTCATTATAAGCCTTTCCCCCGGCAGCTCCGTCTATTACGTCTGAGTGTCCAAGAGGAGCTGGAGGACCCACTTGATCAAAAGCAGCCAGGGATTGGGTCCGCCTTCTCCACTTGTCTGTCTGGGTCTGAGCAAACGCTTTGTAAAGTAAGGTTGAATGTAAAAGAGACAGCCTGCCACAAATCCCCATAAAAATCAGGGGCACAAATCTCTGAAACACACCTTTATCTCATAATTACCCTTAAGGAAATACACAGACAGTTTGGGGGAGATTTAAAGGAAATATGAGGAGAACGCCCGTATTTTATAAACCCTGACTGATGCTGGATTATGGAGCAGGCAGACTGAAGTCAGGCTACCGGAGGTTCATTGTCTCAAATGTTGATTCAATAAAAACCAAAAAGCATGCAGGATTCTTGTACTGTGGTGAATGAGATTTTACTGGTAATAAAAATGACTGTTAGTGTATAAGGAGGTCCAGAAAGGGAAATGAACAGGGGTTGCTACGATAGTCCAGATCTAAGCGTAACATTAAATGAAAACAGTAAATATTTCTTTTATGACTTCCTATAATGTGGTATCATAGAAATCGGGTCATTCACAACACAAACTAAAATTCTGCTTAGTTACCCCATGTAGCAAGCACCAGGGTGAGACCAAGCTTCTGCCTAAGCTATGGCTAACGTCCTTGTTAAGAGAAAACAACAAAGACCAACATCGGAGCAAGTTCCAGGATCTACTGAAGATCCAGACTTTAAATGACGGCCAAATAGATCCAAAGCTTGCCTATAGAGTTAGTATCTGGATACTGCACACAACTGTACACAGATGTTCTAGCTCCAGGGAGCATGATAGAACCATCAGAGCAGGGTATGAATTACACACAGGCTTCCTACTTTTTCACCTCATGAGCTACTATTGAACTAAACAGATCAAACGGATCTACCGACCACCAAAATAGCGGCGTGTACACATCGTGGCCACGCCAGTGAGGTGAAATCACTGGAGCACGGGTGATGAGCTCTGCAGCAGTGGAGCACGTCAGACACAAATGTACCAGAGAATGTGAGCGGGCATGTGTTAATTATATTTTTTGGGTGGCAGAATGCAGCTGCGGAGCGCCATCAACAATCAGCGAAATAAAATAGTTGTAGGCTTCCAGGCTTATAAAAGGCTTTCATTTGCTTTGCTAATAAGAGGTATGCAGCACAAGATAGTTTGTGCCGATCGCTTCAGCGCTGGGTAAATCCTCCAGAGTGTATGAAAAGTCCGACTTTTTTAAACTATATGGGTCGTAACCTAAAGGAAGATGTATATTTGCGATCTCACGTCTGTGCCAGCCCATTTAAAGCCTTACTATACTCGTTTTCATCCATCGCACCGTGTTTTGTAGTGGATGCTGGGATTTTATCAATTTCGAAGACAGATTGATAAAATAAACACTAACAAAAGAAAGTGGATAAAATATAAAAATAAAATGTATTCATTGTTATTTTGCTATTTAAGGGACAAACTAGACTTATTTTTATTTCAGGTAATTTTTTTAATCTTAACATAAAGCAGCACTTGTTGCCATGACTTATCAAAGTACGGTTGTTCCAAATGCCACCCTCCAGTACTCAGAAACTTGTCAAGTACAAAAGAATGTACTTGCATACTTGGGTATTGAGAAAAGACCAATGATTCATATTACATAGAGGCTCAAAGGACAATTTCCAATTGTAAATAAAAAGTTGTTCTAGGACCCCTTTAAATAATTGCTGTTAAATGTTGGCGTTAACCTAGTAAATCGTTTCCTCAAACCACTGGATGGGTTTGAACGAAAGCCCCAGAATTTTATCACAACGTGCATCGAGATGTGATAAATTTTTGGTTAGCTACAGCTAAGCAACCATAGCAAACACAAAAACGGCTATAAATAAAATTGGTTATGGCGAAAGCCAAGTCATCCCTAACCCCCTCAGAAAGCTTCAAAATCCATACATCTTTAATATTTAAGCAGTCTGTATTCCTTCAAGGAACACTAGGACTTTGGTTTTCTAGTTAAATTAAAACTCACAGAAAAAATCATAATACAGAATTTAGAGTACAGAGTACAAAAAGCCAAAAGTCTAAAACCTGACTGAAAAGATTGACTCGATGTGTATTTCTATGTAAAAAGGGACATTTTATTAAAATATAATTATAATTTTGTACATTTACTCTGAGCTAAACCCTTTACACACCTGAGACACAAACAAGACACAAATAACAGGAAGGATGTCAAAAAACAAACACATATGCTTTTATTTCAAACTGCTGCAACAGGGGCACTAAAAACAACCTGCAGAAATACACACAGCCCCCACCAAGTTCAGCTCACTTCCATAGAAAATCCTCTCAGGTAGGACTATATTGAAAGCACAGGAGTACATACAGTGGAAGAAATGATTTGGAACAGCGTTAAGAAGCTTTTGCCCAGCCAGAAAAAAAGGAACACTTATTAGATAAGAGCACAGTTTGGTGCTGCAACCTTTCAAACTAAAACATAAAAAAGGACATTTAATTAGCTTTCAGTAATAAATAAAGAACAGACACCACATTCTGATTTAACTGTGGCATTCTTGGATTATAGGGTGCAAGGGAAGCTTGTTTCCCTGGAAATGTGGTACACCCACACGAGAGAGAGACAGAGAGAGAGGGAGGGAGAGACAGAGAGAGAGAGGGAGGGAGGGAGAGACAGAGAGAGAGGGAGGGAGAGAGAGACAGAGAGAGAGGGAGGGAGAGAGAGAGAGAGAGAGAGGGAGGGAGAGACAGAGAGAGAGACACAGAGGGGGAGAGACAGAGAGAGGG
>SSNS01000116.1:602909-669330 GCA_006937985.1 Aphyosemion australe
CAAACTGGGTTTGCTGTATGGACCGTTACAGACCTTTGACCAGCTGTGGAAGACATGAAGCAGTAGCATACTCCTGCCCACTGAGGAAAACAGTAGCACATTCAAAAGGTCCTAACCCTTGCACCAGCTCTTCAAGTAGCACCCACTGCTCTGGTTTCAGGTCAAAGTAGTGCTTGCCTCTTGGTGTTATCTCAGGGTCTGACAGAGTTGCAGTGACTGGCCAGCGCTGCTCCAGGAGTCTTGCTATCATGTAGTAGGTACTATTCCATCGCGTACTGACGTCCTGGATCAGCTTGTGCTCTGTGGTGTTCATTTGCTGCTGCTTCTTCTTTAGTTTTGAATTTGCCAGCTCACTTCTCCTAAAGTGCTCCACTAGGTTCCTTGCAGCACCAGTAGCTTTGTTGATGCTGGGCTCTTTGAGGGCACTGTTGACGATAAGTTGGAGGGTGTGCCCAGCACAGCGGACTGAAGACCAACCGTGTTTTTCTTCCAGTAGTCGAGCTGCCGCCACCATGTTAGATCCGTTGTCATGTACTATTGCTTTAATTTTGCTAGGCAAGATGTCAAATTTCTCTATCACCTCTTCCATCCATATCATGATGTTCGCAGTCTCACTCACTCACTGTTCTCATGACTGAGGCATTCTAAATGAGAAGGTCTCATCTGGAAGTCCAGTTGTCTCAGTGCTGAGGCTCCTTTGCCAGGTGAGGGAGGTCATGACCTGCCACCAGCCTGCCTCATATCACAGATCAGCATCAGCAATACTGACTCAGTCAGGGCAGTCGCCTGTTGTGGGGTGCACGTCTGCTTCTTTTGCAGAAAGGGGTCCATGGTGGCTCTCTTCTTCAGACTGCATGCATTTAATTTAAAATACTTTTGTCAGGCACAGTCGGACATAACATTAAATCTCTTTTTTAAAGCGAAAATATGCTTATAAAATGTACAATGTACATCCAAAACAAAACGTATTAGCTTTCATGTTATTTAAATCTTTCCGAGGCGAGTCAGACTCCGTTTCATTCAACTGTCCGACGTGCTTTCTCTTTAAGTGCTCATGCATCACCGAGGTGCTGCCGTGATATGCAAGGACTGCTTTGCAAACCATGCAGGTAATTTTTTTATTCGCCGCATCCAGGCTAAAATGCTCCCAAACTTTCGATGTTTTGGTACGCGCTGCTGCTGCGTTGGACGCCGCCATTTCTGTATGTTGCCGCTCAGCAGAGAAGCTATTGCGCATGTGTGACTCTCGGCAGAGATTGTAATAAAGTCAGATGCCTCACTCGGCCGGAAAAAACAGGTCTGGCGACAACGTCGACAATGACATTCGAGGCGGCATCAGGGAGCCTAAGGTTGTTTATAAGAGCTCAGACCGTGGCGGTAATGTTGCGCAATCATGTCAGTTTTATAAAAGATTACGCAATGGCGGCAAAAAGGAGGTATGGGGGCGTCTCTACGCTGTCGCGGACTTCCGTGTATTTTGACATAACTTGCTTTTTATTGCAATCGAAGCCGTGCTCCTTAAGTTTTTTTCCCCAGTCAGCTACAGATGTGTGTCCTCCACCATCCCTGTGAGCTGTCAGATGATCTGAGCTGCAGATCTAATGGAGAGAAGCTCCTGGAGCTCCGCATCGCTCCAGTTTATCATCTCAGCTGGTTCTGTTTACAAAATGGAGCTTATGGCCGTGTTTACTTTCATTTTCAACATAGTTCCCGGCCGGAGCTCGGCATTAATTCATTGCGTGGTCATGACACCTCCCTCTTTTGCGCCAAGGCTTAATGTGTGTTTATAAGACCGGCTAAGCCGCAATATTACCGCAATATTACCGCAATATTACTACCAAGCGTGGCGGCACAAATGCCGCAAAATTCCCGCAGCGTGATGCCGCCATGGCGCGTTCATAAGAAACACGTTGCGGTAATATTATGCCGATTTGCCGGCACGGTGTGTCTTATAAAAGAGGCTACAATAACATACCTGCAAACTCAGAAGGTGTCAAAAAGGTGACAACTAACTAACCCCCCACCCCCCTGGGAACAAGGTCCTGGGGCCTCATTTATCAACCGTACTTACGTACAGATCTGTGCGTATTTTGTGCGTGGGAACGATTTTACGCATTGTGTGGTATTTACCAAGTTGTACTTGTGCGTGAAAACGTTCCTAAATATAAGTACAGCTCTGACCGTGCGTAGGAACAGCATCTAGTGGCAGAACGAGGGAACCGCAATTCTGACGGTCTCAGTGATCCACGCGTGTTCCTCATCCACTAATTATTTTACCCAATAAATAATTATTTTGGTGGATTATTATTATTGGAGCTAAAACACCCGTGACCCACGGGAATCTGACATTGTAGAATGGCTGATTTCGTGTTATTTTGTAATCACAATGTTTACTCTTCCCATTTTTATGATGTTTTAAATCATTTTGAATTTATTTATCTGTTATGTTTTAATTTAATTTAATTATTTTGACCTTGGGAAGCGCCCCGTGGTTTTTCTTGAGATTCGCTACATAAAAGATCGCTTCTTCTTATTCTTATTATTATTGGAGGATTTAGCAGAGCAGAGAGCACTCCAGAGGGAACGGCTCTTCCGTGAGCGCAGCGCACTGATCCGATTCCAGTCCAGATTCTATTTTACAAATAAAACAACCTCCAGAACCTCCTCTGCTCCCTGATCATTCACGCGTTGTCAAGTGTCCAGTGCTTCGATCTCGCTGTCAATAAAGTTTTTCTTTTTTGTCCGGGAAGAACCCAGGGAATCCCCTCCCGATCTGAGGACGTAGTGTGACCAAATATGGTTAATTGAGGGCGTTTCTGTATGTAAATGACGTTAAAAGGGCACGAGCTCCTGCAAGCGCACAGGTGGGATTTATCATAAGGCGATTGCGGAGGAACATGCGTACGAGAGGCCACCGCATGTTTCATAAATCAGGACGTTGACTGTTCGTACACACATTCTAAATTTCATCCGTAGGAGGGAATATAGGAACGTTTCTATGAACATTTGATAAATGAGGCCCCTGGCATTGTTGCAGATTTGCATCAGCAGGTTTTGTAGTGACCTCTGATACTTACATACTTTCTATTGCTACAATAATCTGTTAGAATAATTTAAAATGTCACCTGTGATTTTTTTTGCAAAATGCAAACCATTTTCTACCATGAGGTTTAGACACTCCCTCTGCTCAAAAAAATAGAATAAATATGCCTGAAAAAAAAAGGAAATTGTTAGGGATTGTCATATAATTAAGAATTATTTTGAGACTAATTCACAAAACACCAAACATGAAAACATCTCAACATGGACGAAATTTTGATTTCAGATGTGGGGGGGACACAGCAGGCTTGTGTGCATCTGGGGTGGGGGGTGTTATATAAAGTTACAGANGACAGAGAGAGAGAGAGACAGAGAGAGAGGGAGGGAGAGAGAGACAGAGAGAGAGGGAGAGACAGAGAGAGGGAGAGGGAGGGAGAGAGACAGAGAGAGGGGGAGGGAGAGAGAGACAGAGAGAGAGAGAGACAGAGAGAGGGGGAGGGAGAGAGAGACAGAGAGAGAGAGAGACAGAGAGAGAGGGAGGGAGAGAGACAGAGAGAGAGGGAGGGAGAGAACGGTGGCTATGGATTACGAGGACTGACCTCACCACACATTGATAACCCGACAGTGCAAATCTTCAGATGGCTGCAGAAACTTAAATGAAAGCAAAGACGATCCACCATCACAGCAAACTTGAACACAATTAGTCAGATTATTTAACATTTTATTATGGGGGGGGACTCCAGAGACGTAAAACGGGAATTAATGATTTTAAAATGCCTTTATTGTAAGTTTTTACCCTTCATCAACCACATTTTTATTTAAAATAACCCTAAAATTAAAATAGATTGACTACATAAAACACTCTGGAGCACCATTTTCATAAAAACAAAGAGAGCTTGAGAACAGAAGCAAAAACAGAACAAACACAAACCATGATTCTGGTCGTCGTTCTACAAGGCAGCAGTTTGGACTGGTGGCACTAAATCTGGACATATTCACGAGTCAATCCAGTCACCCGACTACAGTGCATCATATAAAGGTGGTTCTCATCTAGGGGGTTAGCACGAATGACCTCGGCCCTCCTGCAGCGGAGACGGCCACATCACCCTGGTCCACTACACCTGTTTGATGTGAAATGCTTGTTTTAGTGAATTCTCTCAGAGGAAGAAGAAAAGATGAAGATAGAATGAGAGACACTCAGCCTCTCCCATCCTCTGAGGGGTTTCTCATCCTTCAAGGCCAGTTGAGTGTTTTCCATGGATCACACCCCAGTATTCCTTGTTATTGTTTATTAAATGGTACCTCTGGTGGTTCTTTAGAGTTCTCATAGACTCCAAACCAGCTTCTTGGAAGAGATCCAGTCAGAGTTTGGAAGGATGCTGCCGTGTCTGGTTTAACTGGACAGAAGGAATTACAGAGTTCCTGTTCCGGGTGTTCCGCCTCACCACTCCGCATCTCCGATGGCTTTGGAAAACACGTAATCTCTCCCATTAAGATTCATAATCCCGTCCTTCAGGTGGAACTTCCATTTGTTCTTACTTCTGTGGATCTGGGGAAAAGGAGGTGGGGGTGGGTATTCAGCTCAAATGTTGTACTCATGCACACGAATACTCACCTTGTCATACTGGCACACCACCACATTCTCTGTATCAAACAGCTCGCCCCCGTCATCATCGCTGACATCATCACCGCTGTTTAGAGGCTCCTAACGAGGAAACCACGGCTCAAATCTGACCTTTCACACAAACTTCCCTTTTTTATAGATCAGAATCACATCTGTTACCTCCTCCACCTGCCCGTCTTCTCCACCATCCTTATCCTTATCCTCATCGTCGTCCTCGTCGTACTCCTCCTCCTCGTCTTCATCCTCCTCCGAGGAGGTGTCCCCCGCCCCGTCCACCTGGAGCATCATGGGAGGCTGCTGTGCCTGCGGCTGAGCCTGAGGCTGCGGTGGGGCCTGCGGTGCAGCTGCAGCCGGGGCCTGCTGAACCTGAGTCACTGCTCCTCCTGGTGCTGCTCCTGCTGCCTGACCGGGCTGAGGCACCATGGCTGCCGCCTGCATCATCTGAGGGGAAAATAAACCCAGAGGGGACAGAGTCAGCTGATGAGGCTGGAAACCGAACAGGTAATTTACAAGCAGACTCATTCTGACCTGTGTGTTGTCATGGACCTTGTTTCCTGGAGCCACGACAATCTGCTGCGGCTGGATGATGACTCCTGTTTGCTGAGGCAGACCTCCCTGAAGAGGAGCCAGGACCTAAACACACATTAGCTCACATCTTTTGTTCTGTAACATAATTACATTTTACCCCTTTTAATGATAAACTGACTCAGGTTCTGGGGTTACCTGCTGTATGACTGGTGCCTGCATACCACCAGACTGCATAGGCTGCTGCAGCACAATAGGCTGTTGGGGCTGCTGGATGATGTACTGAGTCCCATTGGGAGCGCGCACCACCTGCAGGATTTGACCTGAGTCAGCAAAAGGTGAAAGTGAAGAATCATCAGTGAAATGACTGAAACACCAGTTCAGTTTGAGTGCAGCACTAGAGCATGTTGGTGAGTTACCCTGCGGAGTGATGATCTGCTGGTATGGAGTGACTCCTGTAGGTAAAGCCAGAGTTGCTGCAGTAGCTGCTGCACTCTAGTGGAGGAAACCAGAACGTACACACGTCAGCTCTACTAAAAGAGGCTTCTAAACCCGGGGTTTCTTCCTTTTATATTCCTTAAATTGCCGTCACCGTTTACACTACTGAGAATAATTAGAATAAGAAAAATATTTGTTTCTGATGAACACTGAATCCCAAATATGACTGTCTTGGAAAACGAGCACATGATCCACTTACCATCCCTGTTGCAGTCATGTGCTGAAGAATCTTAGGATCCCGAACAATGACTTGCTGCTGGGGCGCTGCAGAAAGGATTAAAAACCTTTCAAACAAAAGTGTGTCATAGATTGTTTTTGCTGCTGTGCATCAGCTTTTGAACACACCTTGCTGTTGCTGGGGGGGCAGGATGACTTGTTGGGTTTGTGCTGGCTGAGTCACTTGCTGCACATGCTGGATGTGCTGCTGCTGCTGGGAGGCCTGCAGGGCTGCCTGCTCGTCAGAGTGGAAGCCCTCCACTGCCTTGGACTGGAGCAGTTTATTCTCCCATAGCTGTGCCAGCAGATGGAGAAGACACGGGTTACAGAACCACTTATGATAACAGTATGGTAGAGATGTTGGGGGGACAAAATGTGCTTCTCAGGCTAGATTTGAATGGATAACCTAAAATCACCAACAAACACCTAAAGTTATGTAATTTGAGCCGGCCATCAGTCGGCAGTGGGTGTGTTGGACCAGTTCAGCCCGAAGCAGACTGCCTTAGGAAGAGGGCTGAAAAAACAACTGATTGCGCGCAGAAAAAAATCCAGGCTATGCTGGTGTGGACACTCGCTATACTATTTAGGCAGGGTAGAGCCTAGATAGCAGAGCATCTGTGTTGTGGGACCAGTTCAGTTTACTGTTGAGGTGAACACCCGTGTACTTAAAGGTGTCCACCACCTCAATGTCTGCTCTCTGGATGTTTACTGGTGAGTGAGGAGGAGTGTTTCTCTGGAAGTCAATCACCATTTCCTCTGTCTTACTGATGTTTAAGCAAAGATGGTTACACTCACACCAGTCCACAAAGTCCATGATGACTGACCTGTACTCCAGATCATTCCCCCCAGACACACAGCCAACAATGGCCGAGTCATCCAAGAATCTCTGGAGGTGACAGCCGCTGGTCTTTTAGGTGAAGTCCGAGGTGTAGAAGGTGAAGAAAAAGGGTGAGAGCACTGTGCCCTGCAGACTTTCAGTACTGCAGAGAACCACCTCAGACATACAGTTGGCCTGTTGGAGAGGTAGTCCATGGCCCATGCAGTCAGATGTCCATCCACTTCTGCACCCCTCATCTTCTGCTGCAGTAAAGATGGCTGCATAGTGTTGAAAGCACTTGAGAAGTCAAAAAATATGACTCTCGCAGTGCTCTTTTGTGTCTCGAGGTGAGTCAGCGCCCGGTGCTGCAGGTAGATGAGGATGTCCTCCACCCCCATGTTTGGTTTATATGCAGACTGCAGTGGGTCTATCTCTGGGCTCACCACGGAGCGTAGGTGATCTTCAACCGTAACTTACCGCAATCAACTTGCCACTTTAGTATTGTTTCCCTCGATGGTACAGAACTACAACTTGTCAGTTCTTATAAGTATCTGGGTATCTGGCTTGACAGCACACTTTCATTTGACATTCACATTAATTTCTTATTCACATTAATTCATTACTTTCTCAAGTTAAGTCAAGAATTGGGTTTCTATACCGCAACAGGTCATCCTTTACTCATTCTGCAAAGCAAACCTTCCTGTCTCACTGCAGAAATAAAAACACACGGCACATCAACAAACGCATCTAATCTCCACGTCCACCTTCTAGGAGCCGATTAATAAATAATAGGGGCTAATTAATAAATAAATAAAATAATAATAATGATAAATCGCAACACGCAAAGTTGTGAGATTATTTTTGCTTTTCTTCTCTATTTAGTCTGTTGAGAGTTTTAATGTTTTAACATTAAAACTGTAGTTGACAGCATTTAGGTTTCACTTATTCTCAGTCATCCTGGACATGATCATCCTGAGAGTTTTAGCTGAAAACAGCAGGACGTTTCTGGTTATCTTGAAGACATTTAGCCTCTCATCCTAGAGGCTCCTTCAGTTTCCAGACTTTAGGAGGCTGTGAGTTGTGGTCAGAAACAAACACACTGATTGTGCTGCAAGTCTTTTTTTTCTTTCTTGAAAACATGTTTTTGTCTAAATTAGGGCAATGTTATTGTTTATAGAATTAAAATTCATGTTGAAGTTCTAATTATTTCATTAAGTATAATGAAATATACTTAATATATTTATATACTATATACTATACACTATGGTCAGCTGGCTCATTTAAAACATGTAAAGTTTTTGAAAGAATCAAAATCAGGAATCGATAGGAACTGGAATCGGAATCGAAAGGAGGAATCGGAATCGATCAAATTCAAACGATGCCCAACCCTAGGTGGTACCTGTTGCAGATTAGAAGGGGTTGGAGTTAAATCTGTTAAAGAACACATTAAGCTCATTGGCCCAGTTCTGATGCCCGTCAGCTCCTCCCACTGTGTCCGGTGATGTTTCTGAGCCCTCTCCATGCTCCACGAGCATTGTTCTGCCCCAGCTGTTTCTCCAGATTCTTCCTGTAGCTGTCTTTAGCCCATTTGATCTTATATTCAAGCTCCTTCTGGACTCTTCTCAGCTCCTTGTCACCAGCAACAAAAGCTTTCTTCTTATCGTTCAGCAGGGATTTGAGCTTACATTTGTAAAATCCCAATAACACACCCAATAGTATAATCAAGACTAGGGATGCAACGGTATGTGGTAAAATCCCAGACTGTTCGGTCATCCCTGCACAGGACAAGCTACCCTCGTGTACCGCGGGACTTCGGTTTTCCAATTATTTTCACGCTGGTCCATTATTTCATTAATAGTTTTGCGTCTGTACAGGTTTCCTTCCGTGTGCCTGCTCTAGTCTCGTCTGCAGCTGCTCACAGCAGACCCCCTCCCTACCCGCGAGTAAATATCCAATCACAGGTTTGACCCGCCCCACTGAGAGCTGCTCTGAAAGTTTTAGCAAAACAAGCGGTAGGGAGAGAAACGTAGCCATGGCGACATGCGACGAGAGGCAAACAATTCAAGACGCGTCGTCTTCATACAAATCTTCGGTGTGGGAACATTTCTGGTTTGCAGTTGAATATAAAGACGGGGAGAGAAAACGGTTAACAGAAAAGAGACGGTCTGCAAGCATTGTCTGACCCATCTCCCATACGCAGCGGTAAACACTATAAACATGGCCAAGCACCTCCGACGCCCCCACCCCAATGTATCGCTTTCTGGAAGCAGAACATTCGAGCAGGTAGCGCCAGAGAAAAAACAGCAGCCTCTCGCTAATGCCTTTCAACCATGGACGAAATTTTGATTTCAGATGTGGGGGGGACACAACAGGCTTGTGTGCATCTGGGGTGGGGGGTGTTATATAAAGTTACAGACCCCTTGACGCGTCACGTGCCCAAGCTCCCGCCCCCCAGCTTTTGACTTGGGGGCAAGAAGACGGTACAGCCCCACTGAGCACCATTGTTATTATCTGTCTGTCCCTAGACCAGACCTAAGGTGGGTCTGATGCAATAAAGTTCTGAAATCTGCATTTTTTGAACTGTCACAAATCAAATAAAGGTTTAACCAACCACAAACTGTTCTTTAAGGACTCTGCTATCAGTCTAATATAATCTAGTTAAGCTCTGAATAATCTAAGTATTGTAGTTTTTAGCAGAGCCAGTTCTAATGTGGTCTACAGGTGAAACTGAAAAATGAGAATCTGGTGTAAAAGTCCACTTATGTCAGTAATGCAGCTCAGACTGAGAGACCATCTAAATGCTCAGGAACCCTCTGCAGGTGTTCTGGATCCATCAGCTAATTAGAGTGTGACACTTTGAGTCTAGAATATTGAACCTTTTCACTATATTTTAATTAAGATTCTGAATGTGGGGTTTTCATCAGCTGTAGCCATAATCATCACTATTATAACAAATAAAGGCTGAAACATCTGGGATGAGTCTGTCTCATAGATTAGTTTCACCTTTTAGGTTGAATTACTGCCACTCAGGTGTTCTTGTGCCTTTGATGAGCCTCAAGCTTCACTCAGCAGAAGCAGCTGGGTTAGGGTTAAGTTCAGACTTCAGCATCGGCCCTGTTATGACCAGAAATCTATCAGACAAGCAGATTAGGATTTGTTTTGCTCTCAATGGGAAATGATCAAATGAAATTGATGTAAATATGACTACAACAACTAATTATAGGATACTATTGGACTGAAAACCAGAGACAACAGGACAGAAGTGAAGGTTTGTGCATTTAACAAAACATTTAATAAATAATCAGCTGCTGTAAAATATTCTTCAGTCCACATTCAGACAGAATCTCCGTCTCTTCTGTCTCATGATCAGCAGCAGCTGGGATGTTTATGCTCACAAAGTTTTTCTTTTTTTATCAACATTCCCACTTTCAAGTGCAGCTCACTCCTCCTCTTGTTCTGACTTTTTTTTCTTGTGCTTATTCTCATCCGTTTGGATGCATCTCCACCTCCATGTTTCCACCTGCCTGTCGGCGCATCTGACCACTGGTTGTTCAGATGCTGCTGCTGTCAATCATTGCGGGAGCGTGCACGGTGTCGGATACCTTGTCTCTTTGTTCTCTCCTCCTGCCTGGGCGAACGGTAGCTGACAGTGATGTGCGCGGCGCGCAGCAGCGATGCGCCTTTTGCGCGTTTGGAGAGAATGAGTACTCGTGCGCAAAACGAGGCCCCTCATGGAGCGCGTGTTCTGCGTATCGTGAGGGGTCCAATTAAAGCTCTGGATTTGCTCAAATAAGATGTTTGAGCTCAACAAGGTTGTAGTTCTCTTGTGGTACGAGCAGAGTGCGCTGGGAGTGCAGCTTGTAATGAGCGCGCGCGATTTTATCAGTTCGGAGGCGCGGAGCAGCTGGAGAAACACATCAATGATGGAACGTAGGAGAATCTTTGACGTAACACCGGTGCACAGAGGTGCGGGTTTCAGTGATCAACAGGAAAGGGAGGGGAAGAGGGGGAAACAGCGAGAGAAACACAGAGGGACCAGACTGTTAGTAAAGTTTTGAGCAGAACTTCTGGAAAAGTGTGGGTGTTAAAACACCCACATCCCCCACGGGAGCGACGCCCATGTGCTCAACCAAATCCATTTAATGGAGCGAAATATTGTTTTTGGACGGAAAAAAGTGCAGGGGACCAAAACTGCCTTTTGAAAAAGTGGGGGGGACATGTCCCACCCGTCCCCCCCCCCAAAATTACGTCCCTGCTTTCAACAAACGTACAGTATCAGCTCAGATAAGCACAAGAAAATGAGCCACGCTGTCGGCGTGTTTACGTTGTTTAGCTAATTTGTTGGATGATTACAACCGAGCGTCCCTGAAGAGACTGGAGGTGACGTAGAGCTGCGCAAACACAAGGAAATATGATAGCCGTGAACTCAGAGGGTCACTTTATTTGACGCCACAACCCCTCACACAACACACTCCCGAGTCGGGACCTTTCTTGGACATCCTACAATTCCAAATTACGCGTCCCGGTCCCGCTCCGATCACCTAGCCTCTCACTGACACCACACGTCACATCCGGTTAGTTCAAAATGAAAGGCTCACAAAATTGGGTTACAATCGTACTGTAATGTATATAATACTAAAGAGGCACTTTATAATATTTTACATTTACCAATACATTGAAAACATTTCTGTTTGTCTCTGAACATATTATTATACACTGGAATACAAGTAATACACTACCGGTCAAAAGTTTTAGAACGCCCCAATTTTTCCAGTTATTTATTGCAGTTTAAGTCATTCAAGTCCAATGAATAGCTTGAAATGGTACAAAGTTAAGTGGTGAACAGCCAGAGGTTAAAAAAAAAAGGTAAGGTTACTCAAAACTGAAAATTAATGTAAATTTCAGAATGATAGAAAAAGGCCTTTTTCAGGGAACAGCTGTTCTGCAGCAATGGAGGTTAATCAAGCCCTTGAAAGCTGGTGCTACTAATTCCCACATGTGTTCCAACTTTGCTGGATTACTTACAACCCCCTCTGTCTGCATAAAAGCAGTGTTGGAACATACTGTGGTACCATACCCTCGTGAGCATCAGTTGAACAGTATTGTACTGCAGATAATAGTGTGTTGCTACAAAAATGGTGAGAAAAAGGCAATTAACAATGGAAGAGAGACAGACCATCATAACACTTAAAAATGTAGGTCTTTCCTATAGAGAAATTGCAAAAAAGTCAAGGTGTCAGTGAGTCCAGTTTCCTTCACCGTCAAAAGGCACTCAGAAACTGGGGCAAACTCTGACAGGAAGAGGTCTGGCAGACCCAAAGCCACAACTGCATCAGAGGACAAGTTTCTGACAGTCAACAGCTGCGTGATAGGCGGCTCACAGGACAACAGCTTCAAGCACATCATAACTCATTCACTGCCATTGACGACTATAGTCATCATTTGCATTTTTTTACGGGGCGGGCGTCGGAGCGAGCCCCCGCACCGTGAGAACAAACATCACGTGTCTAAAGCGGATCTTCATCCGTGTATGTCACACATCACGTGATCAGGAAGCGGAAAATCAATGGATTACGAGTTTGTTTTTGGCCGTTGCTGTGAGAAAAACGATGCACCGAACAAAGGAGAGGAATAGGAGCACATGGAGCTGGGTTTTAGTTTGTGAAACACCACAATATTAAAATACAAACAGTTGTATGCTGGTGATGGTTCTCAGTCATCCAGGTCATGGTAATCCAAATTGGGTTCAAATGAAGGCAACTGGACTTCTTTGATTTCTTGAAGACGTTTCGCTTCTCATCCGAAAACGTGATTATGTTTAACATCTCACGCCTCCTTCCCCCAGCTCGAAGGCAGGCTGCCCGTTATTCTAGGTGTATATCTTCAAATAGTGTTGTCAAAAGAACCGGTACTTTGGTACCAACCCGGTACTACAAAAATGTAAACGTCACGGTACCAAGATTTCATAGGTACCGGTAGTACCGAGGACCCGTCTAAAAACGGTCCTTGATGAGCATGATTCGCGCATTTACTGGGCGCGTGCAGTCGCTTTTGAAGCAACGCCGCAGAACACAAAGTGACGGCGAGTGGTAGACCAGCTGATGTGGTAAATAAAGTTCATTCACGGAGACCCCCCGCCCCGCTGTCACGGAGAACCCCCGCCCCGACGGAGAGCCCCCCGCTTCGCTGTCACGGAGAACCCCCGCCCCGACGGAGATCCCCCCACCCCGCTGTCACGGAGACCAACAGGAGAGACGCTTCGCTCCAGCAGCACCTCCCATTCTCATGCTTTCTTGTATTTTTAATTCCAAAACTTGACAGGATGTCCAGACAGACCCCTGAATCCCTCTGTCAGCTCTTGTCATCAGGAACATCCTGACACGACGCTCACCTCCACTGATCAGTGATGTAGGAGGCGGATTTAATGTGACATGACCGTTCAGACTAGTCGCTTTCAAAAATTCGCATATGTGTCAGAATCAGTACTACATAGAGTGGGGTGTGAATACACAATCATCTTTATTAACTATTTAAATCTCCTATACGTTTAATTAGGGTAACAAACAAACAGGATGACATAAAGGCGCTGACTGCTCACAGAGTTTTTCTTTTTTTAATGATTGTAATGTAACAACAATGTATGGCTCAGTCAGTGTTAGGGCTGCACGATTATGGCAAAAATGATAATCACGATTATTTTGAATGAAATTGATATCTCGATTATTTAACACGATTATTCAGTAACTTTGATTAAAGTCATTTATTGAACATAACATTGACTTTTTAACATTTATCATCTATTCTGTAGCTTTACAGACATTTAGCAAAACTGACTTATAATTCTCCCAAACTAAAAGTGTAACTTTGGCTAAAGTGCAACAACTGAAATGTACAAAAACACACTGTATTAAAATAGAATAAATATAAAGAACATTTTGCCATGAACTTCCACAACATACTGAAACTACTTTCAATAGTAAAAAAATGAAATGTAAAAGCTACTTATTTTCAATCATCCTTCATGAATCAAGGTCAAACATCACACATTATTTTGAGGTATGTAAATCTTAGTGTGTGGTACCTGGAAAAAAATCCAGTAAGGCACCATTGATTGTAAACAATACTGTACATAGAAAAAGGACTAAAATAGTAACTTTGTCTTGAAATATAAAATATAAAGTGCAACAGCAACTGAAAAGTACAGTGTATGAAAATAGAATATAAAGAACATTTTGCCATGAACTTCCACAACATACTGAAACTACTTTCAATAGTAAAAAAATGAAATGTAAAAGCTACTTATTTTCAATCATCCTTCATGAATCAAGGTCAAACATCACACATTATTTTGAGGTATGTAAATCTTAGTGTGTGGTACCTGGAAAAAAATCCAGTAAGGCACCATTGATTGTAAACAATACTGTACATAGAAAAAGGACTAAAATAGTAACTTTGTCTTGAAATATAAAATATAAAGTGCAACAGCAACTGAAAAGTACAGTGTATGAAAATAGAATAAATATAAAGAACATTTTGCCATGAAATTAATTCCACGACTTAAACTACTGATCTTTAAAAACTAAAATAGAAAACAAACGTGCATGCTCAAGTCCTTTACTTTTTCACTCTTTATGTAAGGTTTTTAGCCAGAAAGACAAGCCTGTTGACATGATCTGGCTTCAGAGATGCACGCAGACAGGTGACAATATTGCCACCTGTGCTGAAGACCCGTTCCGAAGAGGCACTTGTGGCTGGGATGCAAAGATATTTCTTCGCAAGGAGGGACAACTTTGGAAAGAGCTTCTGGGATTGCTTCCACCACTCCAGGGGGTCTTCCTCAGTGTCAAGAGTCGCTGCCTGGAGGTAGGCCTGCAGCTCTAAGGCTATGGCCTCGNTGTCCATATGTGATCACTGAGCAAACAGAAGAGCTCACATCACTCCAATTCTGATGTCTCTGCACTGGTTACCCATTAACTTTAGAATTCATTTTAGAATCCTGACTAGAACTTTCAAGGCTCTACATGGTCAAGCTCCTCCTTATATTACTGAACTGCTAAAGTCTCATGCTCCAACCTGAGCCCTCAGGTCCACAAACCAGAATCTCCTAGAAGTTCCAAAGACCAGATATAAAAGTCGAGGTGATCGCTCTTTCCAGGCTGTTGCACCCCGACTTTGAAATGAACTTCCACGTATTATTGACAGTCTGGTCACCTTTAAAAAGCAGCTGAAGAGCCATCCATCCATCCATCCATCCATTTTCTCCCGCTTATCCGGAGTCGGGTCGCGGGGGCAGCAGCTTAAGGAGGGAAGCCCAGACCTCCCTCTCCCCAGCCACTTGGGCCAGCTCCTCCGGGGGAATCCCAAGGCGTTCCCAGGCCAGCCGAGAGACATAATCTCTCCAGCGTGTCCTGGGTCTTCCTTTGGGTCTCCTCCCGGTTGGACGTGCCCGGAAAACCTCACCAGGGAGGCGTCCAGGAGGCATCCTAATCAGATGCCCGAGCCACCTCAACTGGCTCCTCTCGATGTGGAGGAGCAGCGGGTCTACTCCGAGCCCCTCCCGGATGACCGAGCTCCTCACCCTATCTCTAAGGGAGAGCCCAGCCACCCTGCGAAGAAAACTCATTTCGGCCGCTTGTATCCGCGATCTCGTTCTTTCGGTCACTACCCAAAGCTCGTGACCATAGGTGAGGGTAGGAACGTAGATCGACCGGTAAATTGAGAGCTTCGCCTTTCGACTCAGCTCTTCACCACGACAGACCGGTACAACGCCCCCATCACTGCAGATGCAGCACCAACCTGCCTGTCGATCTCACGCTCCACCCTTCCCTCACTCGTGAACAAGACCCCGAGATACTTAAACTCCTTGTCTTGAAATATAAAATATAAAGTGCAACAGCAACTGAAAAGTTCACAGTGTATGAAAATAGAATAAATATAAAGAACATTTTGCCATGAAATTAATTCCACGACTTAAACTACTGATCTTTAAAAACTAAAATAGAAAACAAACGTGCATGCTCAAATCCTTTACTTTTTCAGTCTTTATGTGAGGTTTTTAGCCAGAAAGACAAGCCTGTTCACATGATCTGGCTTCAGAGATGCACGCAGACAGGTGACAATATTGCCACCTGTGCTGAAGACCCTTTCCGAAGAGGCACTTGTGGCTGGGATGCAAAGATATTTCTTTGCAAGGAGGGACAACTTTGGAAAGAGCTTCTGGGATTGCTTCCACCACTCCAGGGGGTCTTCCTCAGTGTCAAGAGTCGCTGCCTGGAGGTAGGCCTGCAGCTCTAAGGCTATGGCCTCGTCTGGATGCAAAGCAGGCCCCGCACCACCTGGAGAAGTGCCCTCAGGGACCTTGAAGAAACTGCCGAGGCCCTTCTTCCTCCTCTTCTTCTTTGCTTCTTCTGTGTCCTCAGATTCAGCAGGCATCTGCATCACTGGAGTCTCCTTTAAGGGAAAAATTAGAGTGTGAAAGAAAAAAACATGTTTTGTCTGTCTGTGTACTACAATTATGATTTGAACATTAAAGCTTCAAATTAAATTATGATTTTACTACACACAAATCTGAATAAATGTATATTATAATTTATATTAGAATAGAATATTTACCGTCATCTCCTTCATCTCTGTTGTCAATCTGGCTTTCACCGACTCCTGGCTGACTTCACTGCAGTACTTCATCTTGAACCTCGGGTCCAGGGCAGTGGCAATGTCTAGCAGCTCCTGGGTTGGTGGGTCATTGTATTTTTCATTTAGGTAGTCCAGAATGTTTTTCTTGATCGATTTGGAAAGATCTGTGTCATCATTTTGGTCAGCCAGGATTGAGTTATTGAAGAGATGTAGTGTTGGTTTCACCAAGGACACACTCACATATTTTTCACCAGAAAGAGCATCGGTGAAATCAACCAGAGGGCCCAGGGTCTTGCTGATGGCCTCAAGGACATCAGTGTCCTGCCATGTGGGGACGATGTGCCGGGTTCCCCTGTCTTGAGAGAGGACCTGGGCAATAGCCTTCTGCTGCTCAAGAACTCTGGAAACCATTGCCTGCCTTGAACCCCATCTTGTTGGACACTCGGTCTTTAGTGAGTGTTGAGGCAGACTCAGGGCCTTCTGTGCCTCGGCCAGCTCCTTCTTCTTTTTCCAACTGCAGGAGAAGGTGCTGACCACCTTCTTGCAGACCCCAATTGCCCGATCAATCCTAGGATCTTTCATGGCTCTCTCTGTGATTAGGAAAAAAAGAACATTCTGTTAAGATATAAATTTCAATTTATTTGTTATTATAATGTATATATATATATATAATCCAATCCACAGATAGGACTATCATTTGTGTGTGTGAGAGAGAAAGAATATCTTTCAGATTACGTATTCATTCATATAATTAATTCATAATGGATTAATTTTGAATAAATAAATGACTAAACAAACAGTAACTTAGTATTGAGATACAAAGTGCAACTGAAAAGTACAAAAATACACAGNCTGATACGGCCCTGGATGTGGGACTAAATTTAGAAGTTGATATGAATTGTATCAAATATATAAATATTACATGCTTATGAATTATTGCTTTATGAAGGTCAAAAGATGTAGTGGAATAAATCTACCAACATTTTCATTTTCAAGAACTTTGTTTTGTTTTCTTGTTTTTATTTGAATATTTTCCTGTCCTGTCTGGCTCTGATCTTCCTGCTTCTCCTCCATCCACCAGAATAAACTGTTTCCTGCTTCCTCCTGATTCACCTCGAGTTACTTTTGAACTAAACGGGTCAAATGAATCTACCGGCTGAAAAATAGTGGAGTGTGCGCTGCGCGGCCACGCGGGTGAGGTGACATCACCAGCGCACGGGTGACGCGCTCCGCTGCGTCAGACACGAATAAAAGATACGATCAAAAGACAGAAGTAACTCAGAAGATTATATGAACGGACATGAACGATCGCGTGTTAATTATATTTTTGGTGGCGCCACTTTGAGAATGTTAGGCCTACTGTGGCCATGCAGGACGCAGCTTCAGC
Source organism: Aphyosemion australe (assembly GCA_006937985.1). Classification (NCBI taxonomy): domain Eukaryota; kingdom Metazoa; phylum Chordata; class Actinopteri; order Cyprinodontiformes; family Nothobranchiidae; genus Aphyosemion; species Aphyosemion australe. Next base: position 620,649 of record SSNS01000116.1, read on the forward strand.
AATCAGCATCATCTGTCCTCTCTGCACAAAAAAAACCACAATGCGCTGAGAGTCCATATAATATAAAACAGGATATTTTTTCGGGCTTCCCTGGGTGTGTAAGTTGAGGACTTCCAGCTCCCCGTAATTCAAACCCGGCTCCTGGATGAAAATCCGGATGAAAACCCCCCGGACGCCCCGGACAGAGGGTGAAAAGTGGACATGTCCGGGGAAAAGAGGACGTTTGGTCACCCTACTTACCTGTGATGAAGTGATCACTGCAAACCAGCATTTTTCGTTCCGTTTCTGCTCATCCTGCAGCCGGAGATTATGATCCACTAGTCCGCTGTTACCGTAAAACCTGGTATACGTGCGCCTCGAAAAATCGAGTGAGGGCTCACTTTACCGTCGATCTCCGAAAAAAACAAAAAACACACCCACGCTGTTAACAGTAGCCCCGGCCACTATTAGAGACCGGCCTGTATTTACCCCCGCTGACAGCCAGACCGGCTAATATAGGAGACCCGGCCGGTAATGGAATACAGGCCAATATTAGAGGATTTACGGTAAATATAAAGCACACTTTGCCACCTACTTAAACTACTACTGGCCTTTAGTTAAAGAATAAATCAAATGTCAAAGCAAGTTATATCATTCATGAATCAAAATCTCAAAAAAAAATCTCAATCTCAAATATCAAACGTATGTGGGAAAAATTTAAAAAAATATGTATGTATGTAATGACTGTAAACAATTAAACAATAAAAATGTGATGGCCTCTGCATAAAGGTTTTTTAGACATGCATTGCCTGAGGTTGTAAACACTGTATGGCAATTCTTTTAATTTTTTCATTCAATTCTAATAATTACATCCGTAAATCATATCCAGCTTACCTATGGCCAAATGGAGTCTGTGTCCGAAGCACTGAAGCCTCATCCAGCCGTTGAGTTGAGCAGCCAGTGTTACATTGCGGGCGTTGTCTGTGGTCATGCAGACGAGTTTCCCCTCATCTAGTTTCCAAGCAGCCATCGCTTGTCTCAGTCCAGCAGCGATGTTCTGCCCTGTGTGATCCTCTGGGAAATAAGACGTCTGTAGACATCTAGTTTCCATGTTGAAATCGGCATCTATAAAATGAACCGTGAGGCTCATATACGGCTCCATTGTTTGGCTTGACCACATGTCGGTAGTGGTGGCGAAATATTTAGCATCAGCAAGGGTCTTTAGAACGCCATGGCAACACTCATCATAAAGAGCAGGGAGACACACTCGACTGAAATGATTTCGAGATGGCAAGTCGTACCTTTTATCTAAAGTCTCGACAAGTTTCTTGAATCCAACATTAGCTACAGTGTTAATGGAGCACTGGTCTTTGGCGAGGAAAAAAGCAATGGCGTTTGTTATTTCTTTGTGTCTTCGAGAGCTTGTGGGGTATTTTGTTGCGTTGTAGAGGGTGTTCTCAATGGATGTTTGGGAAGTGGAAGCTGTCGGGGTTGAGACGGTTTTCTTCTCTCTTTGTTCTTTCATTGCCTGATCATATATCACTTTGTGTGACGACTTTAAGTGGTTAAAAAGTAGGGCTGGGCGATATGGCAAAAATTTCATATCCCGATATAGCTCATTTTATATCCTGATAACGATATACATAACGATATGGCATTGTTTCTTTTAATTAAATTCATAGTTAATATAAAATTTGTCGTGTTGCTTTGTGGCGCAAGCACCACGGCATGGCAATATTTACATATTATTGTTTGCTGACACACATCTGCTTCCTCGAACCCGAAGTGTTTCCACACCACAGAAGCGATTTTTCCTTTTTTCTCTACGAGCGGTTGTCTTTCTTCGGCCATTATCTCCCCCTTATCTTTTCTGCGTGGCTGCTAACACACTAGCCTTGCTTGAAACTTCTTTAGCACCGCTGCTGAAGACGAGCACACATGGGGCTGGCTGTGGGGAGAGCAGTCTGACAGAGTCTCCCGGACTCGCGGCGCTGTGTTGTGTTGTGCCTCACACAACGTGGCTATAGTGTGAGAGACTGGTGTCGTCACAGGCTTACATGTGGTGCTGCGCTGTGTTACACACAAAGCAGCACGGGGGAAACAAATGAACGGAACAAAAAAAATCGGATTTTTTTCTTTTCATGATCGTTAAAAATCCATATCGTAATTGAAATTAAAATTCAATTAATCGCCCAGCCCTAGTCAGTGTTTATGTCCTTAAACTCCGTCTGTCAAAAAAGCTGTTCTAACTAGATGTTCTTGTCTGGATAACTAGCAGGTTTACAAAAAATATATGAACAAAAACAAAAAGTGCATTAAAAACATGTTATGATATTAGTACAATAGTAATTGAGTTCATTTTTCTAATATACAGCACTGATTCACAAAAGATATCATCTCAAAGCACTTTACAGGAAAATTAATGTTTATATTGGTAAATTTAGTCTAAATTAAATTTTTGTTTGGTACCGAAATTGGTACCGAGCACCGTGAATTTTCACTTGTACCGAATACTGAAATTTTGGTACCGTGACAACACCATCTCCAAATACAGCTTTCAACTTCCTGTCTATTTTGGATATAGATTCCCTCACTCCACCCCCTTCAGTTTCCTGCATGGATGTAGATGACCTTCTGCATCTGTTTACTGTGACCTGCTCTGCCGCCCTGGACGCTGTTGCTCCTCTTAGACCTAGACGGAAACAGACTATTTCTGACCCTTGGCTAAATGACAATAGTCGTAGCCTCAGGCGGCGGTGCAGAGTACTGGAGCGGAAGTGGAAGAAAGACAGACTGCCTAGCTCTCAGCAGCTCCTGATTGATGCACTTTCCCACTACCAGAGAGCTGTTAGATCTGCTCGTAACACCTATTTCTCCAACATTATCTCACATCACCATGGTGACCAGTCTAAGCTGTTCAGCACAATAAACTCTCTACTGTCGTTGACTGAGTCTGATGGCCTTACTCCCACTGTTGCTTTGTGAAAGGACTTACAGAACTTTTTCTTAAACAAGATTCTGGATATTAGACTCAGCTTCCAGCCTTTGGGACCAACCATCCATATGGAACTGCCTGGCCCTCCTCTCTTCTTGGACTTTGCTCCAGTTCAGCTTCCTGACTTGGTGAAGTTGATTTGCTCCATGAAACCAGCAGGCTCTCCGGTGGACTGTCTCCCGCCTAAATTGGTGCGTGACTCAGTGATTACACTGAGCCCAGAACTCCTCAACATTATAAACACTAGTCTCAGCACTGGAGTGTTCCCTACGGTTTTTAAAGATGCGGTTGTACAGCAGATATTGAAGAAACCCGGTCTGAATCACTCCTGTTATGAGAATTTCCGTCCAATCTCGAAAGTCCCATTTCTTTCCAAGGTTTTGGAAAAAATTGTTCTGCTCACATGGACAGCAACTCACTGTCAGATGTGTTTCAGTCTGCTTTCAGGCCACACCATAGCACGGAATCTGCTTTGATTAGAGTGCTGAATGACATTCTGGTGGCATCTGACTCTGGGTCTCAGGTATTGTTGATGTTGTTGGACCTCTCTGCAGCCTTCGATACTGTGGACCATCATATTCTACTGGACCAGCTTGGGTTTTGGGTGGGGGTGACGGGTATTGCCCTCAAATTGTTCAGCTCCTACCTGTCCAGATTGGAGACTGTACCTCTCCCTGCCTCCCACTCTGTCCTCGGACCACTCCTTTTTTCCATATATCTCTTGCCATTGGGCAAAATCCTGGAACAGCATGGTCTTAACTATCACATTTACGCTGACGATTGCCAAATTTATGTGGCACTGAATAAGGAAAGCATGTGGCTCCCAGGTTCCAGCATGCTTGGCTGATGTTAAGGGCTGGCTGGCTGCTAATTTCCTTAAATTAAATGAGTTAAAAACTGAGTCTATCGTTTTTGACCCCCGCAATCCCTCAGGCTCTTTTTCTGCGTTTTCCACTCTAAATCCTATAATTCCATATAATTTAAAAAATTCATTCTGAAGGTGTGGCGGCTTTTGTTTTGCCGTGGCGGTTCGCCACAATCAATTACACGTAGAAGAAACCCTGTGTGTAATACTATTGTGCTGACACTGTGTTTTTCCTGTTGTTTGTTTGTTCCCCTTTATGAATTTTTACTATTCTGTTCTAATTGTTTTGTGCAGCACTTTGGTCAGCTGCCATGCTGAGTGGTAAAGTGCTTTATAAACTTGACTTAATCACTGCAGCTCCTTCTGCTCAGTCTAAGAGTGGCTCCCACTTATGACCCTGCACACATATAGTCTACCTATTTACAGTGGGGCAAATAGGTATTTAGTCAACCTCCAATTGTGCAAGTACTCACTTAAAAAGATAGGAGAGGCCTGTAATTTTCATCATAGGTGTCACCTCAACTATGAGAGACAAGATGCGATTTTTTTGTTTTAGAAAATCAGTGTCTGATTTTTAAAGAATTTATTACAGACATGAAAACAGGTCAAGGGTGAAAAAGGTCTCAATAAGCCCCAGACTGAAACCGAAATGACCCGACGGAGTTTAAGCCAAAAACCGGCTCACGGCATCATTACATAGCAACTTTTAGTGATTCTTTACACCCATGGAGGAATAATAATGATTCCACTGTGATTGGTTTGAGGTGTGTCCTCATCTCCTCATATCGTGTGGTCTCTCTCTCTCTCTTCCTCTCTGCTGTCCGAGCACGACTCAACACGCTCAAATTATTAACTGACCCAAATCAGACCCGACCCGCCGGGCTCACTCGGTTTGAGTTTAGATCGTATGAGCGGGGAAGAGCACACAGACCTCCAGACGAGATGGGTTTGTGCGGGTTACGCGTCACCGGTTCCAACCAATTTATTAATTTATTCTACAGTTGGTGGTGTTTGGTAGGTGTTAAAAACCCTCCGGAATATTTTCCTCCGTGGTTAATAGTGAAACTGGTTAAACCGTAAAACCCGGCCTCGCTGAATAAGTCCATCACCCCCCCAAAATATTTTCTCATCAGATCTGCATGAATCACATAGGTGACCCATTTTGGATTCAAAACGGCAAATTTCGCCGAAAGGTGAGGGATTTTTATTAGCAAATTATGGTGGAAAATAAGTTTTTGGTCTCTAACAAACAAGCAATATTTAGGGCTCTCACAGATCTTCTGTAAGAGGCTCCTCTGTCCTCCACTCGTTACCTGTATTAATGGTAGGGCTGGGTAAAAAAATCAACTTAATCGTTTTTGGATCGATTTCATATAACTTTTGCAAAATTGATTCATTAGGCCTAAGATAAATTTTTTTCCCCTTGAATCAGACTGACCTGGGACCGGATCTGCAGGCCCTTCCGGGTACAAATTTGTTCCAAAAACATGCTTAATGTGAACCAATATACACATCTACTTAACAGGAAGAAGCTCATCTAAACAATAGAAACGTCGTTTTATACCTCAACAACACCCAATTCCAACAATAAGTCGCTAAATGAAAAAAATTTAAAAAGACGCTAAAATGCACATATCAAGAGAAACACGCAGTAGTGGCAATGCTATATGATCTGAATCAAATTGAACTGAATCGAATCGTGATTAATCGATTCAGAGCCTTATGAATCGAAATTGAATCGATTTAGGAAAGTGGCCACAATACCCAGCACTAATTAATGTTGGAAATCGTTATCAGTATAAAAAACACCTGTTCACAACCTCAAACAGTCACACTTCAAACTCCACTACATACGGTATCTGCTCAGGAATCACTCTGGATCCTCAGCAAGCGACAGTGCGCTCACAGAAGACGCATCTGCTCCGGAGTCTCTGTCAAATCCTCCAGTAACACGAGATCAGCCATGCTACAATGTCAGACACCTGCCGGTCACATGTGTCTTTTATAGGTTTTAGCACCATTTTTGCAACAAAGCTATTTTTTCCACCAAAATAATTATTTATTGGGTAGAATAATTAGTGGATGAGGAACACGGGGGGATCACAGAGACCTTCAGAATTGCTGTTCCCTCGTTCTACCACTAGATGCTGTTCCTACGCATGGTCAGAGCTGTTCTTATATTTAGGAACATTTCCACGCACAAGTACAAATTGGTAAATACCACACAATGTGTAAAATCATTCCCACGCACAAAATACGCTTAGATCTGTACGTAAGTATGGTTGATAAATGAGGGCCCTGGAGTGGCCTAGCCAGTCTCCAGATCTCAACCCCATAGAAAATCTTTGAAGTGAGTTGAAAGTCCGTGATGCCCAGTGATAGCCCCAAAACTTCACTGCTCTAGAGTTCTGCACAGAGGAATGGGCCAAAATACCAGCAACAGTGTGTGAAAACCTTGAAGTAGGGCTGCTTGATTATGGCAAAAATGATAATCACGATTATTTTGACTGAAATTGAAATCTCGATTATTTAAGACGATTTTTAATTAACGTTGATTTTATTTATTTATTTAGTCAGTCATAAAATTGCACAGGGCACAATCAAATCAGAGGAAAAGTAAAATAAATGAAAAAAAGAAATAAACAAGATAATCACAAAAACAATTTCTGATTCCTTGTGTAAAAGAGCCAATACACTTACTCATAGTTAATAACCAAAAGGGTTTAAGCTAAAGTTTAACTTATTTAAGCCTGCCCAAAACAGACCCAATTTGATCAAACAAATAACTGCAAAATACTGACAAAAGAGATGCACAGTGCAAACATCCGTAAAATAAAATAAATATAAACATATAAACTTCTATGTTGTAGTGAACTTCCACAACTTGCTGCATAATAATTTAGCCCTGTCCAGTAGAGCCATAGGAGAGTGTGTAGAGCTGCACGATGCAACGTGTCGCTCAGAGATGAACTGATGATTATCAGCATGAGAACCTGGAGGTGTGACGTGAGAGCGCATAAAGACAGTAAAATGCGTGTAAATCAAATTCAGATGCAGATCGCTGTGTCTTGAATTTATTTAACTTGTAAAACAACAGTTTTCTAGCGAATGAGATCCACCGAGAAAGGTTTATGATTGATCAGTCAACGTAAAGCCTAATTTATAATTCTCCATCTCCGTCGGTACGGAGACACGCAACGCTATTTTGCGTCAGCGCAAGGGCTCTCCAACAGGCTCGCTGAGGCTGACAGAGACTTGCCCTCTTTAACTATCCGTCAAAAGTGTCGGAGACCGCAAGCTTGTCGGTCCGGAGTGCAGCTGAGTGTTTTGCTAACCTGTAGGGAACATCGGCGACAAAGTTATACAGAAAGTAGCTAAGAGTTATCAGAAATGTTGCTAAGTTGTTCGCTAGATGCTTTTAGGAGATAAAAGTCAAGAAGGGGGTCTGAAAAGTTGTTAGAAATAGCGACAAAGTTGCTAAATTGGCAACGCTGTGTGGGAGGTGCGCTTGATTTGCAGCTCGGCATAGCGCGGGAGTAAACCGCGAGGGGGAGGAGCTAAAAATCGACTTGTTTTGTTTTTATAATCATTCAAAACCCATATCGTAATTGGGATTAAAATTCGATTAATTGAGCAGCCCTACCTTGAAGACTTACAAAAAACGTTTGACCTCTGCCATTGCCAACAAAGGATATATAACAAAGTATTGAAATGAACTTTTGTTATTGACCAAGTACTTATTTTCCAATATAATTTGCAAATAAATTCTTTAAAAATCAGACAATGTGATTTTCTGGAGTTTTTGTCTCATTTTGTCTCTCATAGTTGAGGTATAGCTATGATGAAAATTACAAGCCTTTGTCATTTTTAAAGTGGAAAAACAATTGGATGCTCACTAAATACCTTTTTGCCCCACTGTATGTAAGATGGAAGCAAAGTCCTGCATTTTCCATCCAATAAAACCATTAGTGAGCCTTTTTATTAATGATGGCTGCACCAGTTGCATCTGGAAACCATCTCCAACAAGACATTTACCGTTTTCAGCTCATGGAGAACCTGCTCGTCCACTCCTTCATCCAGGAACAGCTCCCGTACCTCATTGATGACATCTTCAATCACAGACCGATACAATTTAGGCTAGGATGACATAAGAGAGAAAAAAAAAAATCATTAGTGTTGAACACAAATATCTGAACAAATCAACTCAAATGTGGGATAAATAATCATGATTGTGGTGTTTTGTTGGCGTAACTCGAGGTTCCCCCAGAAAACATTCTAAGCCCAGTGGTAGAGAAGCCCACGGGCGACCTACAGTGTTTTTATAAAAACAAAAATAAAATGTTGTCAGGAAGTTTATGTCAGGAATTATGACTAGTATGTGGTGTTATAAGCCATTTACTAACAATACAGGTGCTGGTCATAAAATTAGAATATAATGACAAAGTAGTTTTACGCTAAACAAAAATATAAACGCAACACTTTTGTTTTTGCTCCCATTTTTCATAGGCTGAACTCAAACATCTGAAACTTTGTCCACATGCACAAAACACCCATGGCTCTCACATATTGTAGTGAAATCTGTCTACGTGTGTTGAGAACTTTTCCTTTACCAAGATAATCCATCCCACCTCACAGGTGAGGCATATCAAGGGCTGATTAGACAGCATGAATAATGTAATTCAATTCAATTCAGTTTATTTATATAGCGCCAAATTACGACAAGAGTCATCTCAAGGCACTTCACAAAGTAAACATTCCAATAAAGTTCAGTTCATTAAGCCAATCAGTAAAAAAGTTTCCTATATAAGGAACCCAGCAGATTGCATCAAGACACTGACTGTGTGTTGATACAATCCTCATATTAAGCAAGCATGTAGCGACAGTGGGAAGGAAAACTCCCTTTTAACAGGAAGAAACCTCCAGAGGATCCTGGCTCAGTATGAGCAGCCATCCGCTACGACTCACTGGGGATTGAGAATGTACTGGTGTGCCGGCAAGAGAAACGCAGTTGAGCGACTCCAAAGTGAAGCAACATCAACTCAAAGAGCTGCTGTGTTTCTGTAGTCTCCCTGAGAGAGCTCCATAGGTGACCAGCACAACTACATTCTCGCATGAAAGCCAGGCGGCCGCGTTGTCCCGGCCCGAAACTTGGCAAACCTCCATTCTGCAGCAGCGACCTCGCAGACCTTTGACCATGGTGGATCAGCGAAGCCCCGAAGCCTCTGCTGGCTAGCCTCATTCAGCTTACCTATCTCAAGTTTTGGAACCCAGCCAGCACTACCAACACGTTATATTTCAACCCATCTTTGACCAAGCAGCATTATGTTAAACATACAGCATTTTCCCCCATTCAACCAGCGAAATACAGCTCAGAAATATAATTTTACTTGCTGATAAAAATGAAGCAGAGACTTCTTGGATGATCTCTTAGGCTATGTTCACACTGCAGGCAAAAGCGCATCAAATCTGCATTTTGACCTGCCTGTGACCCTTATCTGATTTTTTTGTGACAGTCTGAACAACACAGATTCAATTTTTCCTATTTCGATCCAGATCGTTTCAATATGTAGTACTGATTGCAACACATAGGCGCATTTTTTGAAAGCGACTGCAGTCTGAAGGGTCATGTCGCATTAAATCCACCTCCTATGTCACTGCTCAGCGGAGATGAGCGTCGTGTCAGGATTTTCCTGAAGAGGAGCACTGAAGAGCAGCGCTGACAGAGGGATTCAGGGATCTGTGGGACATCTTGTCAAGTTTTGGAATTAAAAATACAAAAAAGCATGAGCGGGAGGTGTTGCTGGAGCAAAGCGTGTCTCCGGTCTCGGTTTCCATGACAGCGGGGCGGGGGGGGTTCTCCGTGAGAGCGGGGCGGGGGGGTTCCGTGAATGAACTTAATACCAAAACATTTTCAGGGAATACTAACTCGGGAAGACGGTGGGAATAAGGAGTAAAATAGTTTTTAAAATAGTTTCCACCCCAAAACGAGAGACTCGGGTGTGATCCTGTGGCTGAACTGTCTGTGAGGCTTTCACATCACAACTCCACCGCTCCTGGTTCTGACTGTGACTTCTTGTCTTCTGCGCATGCGGGTCGCTTTGGGGCCGTGAAGCGTTCACACTCGAGAGTGTTTAATGTCGCATTTCAGTTATAATGTGAACAGCCACCAAAAAAATCGGATTTACTCAAAAAATCGGAATTGATCATCAAGACCTGCAGTGTGAACGTAGCCTTAGTGCAATCAATACCACAGCTTGCCCTCTTTGTCCAAATAATTCCATGATTAACATCCAAACATGAACACACAGAGGACACAGCTAAAGTTCAGAGTCAAAATGGCCAAAAACCTATTAACGTGAGGCTGAGGCCTTCCCCGGAGCTAGCCGCTTACGCTAGCTCTGATGCTCATGCCAGCTGTCAATCAAATCTAATTAGTTTGAATGCTTGGAAAGCATTCAAAGTATTGAGTTCCTCCTCCTCCATTTTTCAGTTTCCGTACATTTTTTGGCATCTAACTAGTGCCACAATCTTTACACTATTTACACAAATTTGGTATCAAACCGTTCAGCTCGTTCAGGTCATTCCGGGAATGACTTTTGGTATTGATATCTTCAACCGTTTCCGAGATATTCAGCTTTTTCTGCGATTCTTCAGCCCATTGAAATGAATGGCAAATCCTTCAATTTGCTCAATTTTTCACAAAATCCATTCAGCTCTTTGAACTTTAACTACTTCAACATACTTCAACCTAGAGACTTCATTCAACTTTTAACAAACCCAGAACAAGTTAAACTATTCTCGAATGACTCCGCTTTTTGATATCTTTTACGTTTTTTCTATAATCACAAGTTAAACTTGAGGTATGATTTGGAAAAGTTCAGGAATTTCTCCTCCTTCCCCCATTCAAATGAATAGGGCTGAAAACTGACTTTGCTCGACTTCAGACAGTGTCCTGAGAGAACCGTAGAACCGATGGAAATGAGACTTGCGCTGGATGAAAGCTGACGGATTTTCCTCCGTTTTGAGCTATAATTTGTGGACATACTCCAAAATTGTGGTCGTAGCGTTAATTAGTTTGGAAAAGATTTAAAAGATTTCTCCTTCCAGCCACTCAATTGACCTTTCGCTGAGCCCCGCCCCCCTTAGTGTTGCCAACTCCGACAATAAGTGGATCAAATACTGCAGCTCCACAGATTTCCGTGATGGAAAGAAGTAGACAGATGCGTGTCAGCGACATTTTTTGGAGCAATTCGTCCTCAATATCATCCCGATAGAGGCAAAAAGGGTTACAGTATGCAGTGGAGGGATATATTAGTGTCGGCTCCGCTGAGCGAAGCGTAGCAGGGAACAAGGAGTTTGGGAGAAGGTCCGGCGTCTGGGGACGCGTGGATCCGAGGAGTGGTGGGCGGCGACGCGGTGTCCCTGTGAGCTGTCAGATGTCAGATCTGAGCTGCAGGCAGCTCTAACGGTGAAAAGCTCTTCGCTCTGCATCGCTATCATCTCAGCTGAGTCTGTTTATAAAATGTAACTTTTTATTCCTGTGTTTACTTTCATTTTTAGTTCCCGGCCGGAGCTCGGCATTAATTCATCACGTGATCTTGACACCACCTGCTGTTGCGCCAAGGCTTAATGTGCGTTTATAAGACACACGGTTGAGGTAATATTACGCTGATTTGCCAGCACGGTGTGTCTTATCTAAAAGGGTCTTGGAGGCGGACCTCCGCCCAGCCACGTGCGGGGGGAGCACTCATGCTTGCTGGCTTGCTGGTTGAGCTCGATGAGGAGGTTCTGAAGGGAAACTAAGGAGACACGACTACTATCGAGGCTAATGCTTAGTAGTAAATTAGGCTTAGCTTCATCATTTTGTTTGGAGTTGTCGGATAGTAACGGTTGCTACGATGTGTGATTGGACAATAGCCGTTCTGGGGGCGGGGCCGGCGAAAGGCTAATTCAGTTTATTTATTCAACAGAGGTGTGATAACCCATATATGGTCATGCTGTCTCCCACTGTAAGTCAGACCTCCAGATCTCAATCCAGAAAACTAAATTCTGCTACGACCACATATTTTGCGGTAGATGCGTAATTTTCTCAAAAACAGTAGGTTTATTTGTCTGCTTCGATGGTAGGTCTTCGATTTTGCTGTAACTTACACGGTTTTTGTGCTACGAGGCTCAGAAGGAGGAGTGATCCTGATTTTCTCCCATTGGCGGCCATTCAAAAGATTCTCAGAGTTTGTGCTTCAATCGTTGTCTGAGAGCTGAAATCGTCTCGTCATATCTCCTACAATATTCAACGTAGCCACACAAACATTCACACAGAGCACCATCGAAGCCTTTGGTTTTGGAATTTTTCGAATTGGTGAAATACTTTTCGAATGGTGATGAGAGGTTCCAGGCCTCCAATCTGACTTTTGAAGCTGCAGATCAGCTGCAGTCTCCGATGACTTTCTCTAAAGAAAAATCTGCTACGACCACATCTTTTATAGTTCATGTGTAATTTTTTTCGAAAACAGAAGTTTTTTTTGTCAGCTTCAATGGGATGTCTTTGTTTTATCTGTAGCTGTCACGGTTTTTGAGTTACAAGCGTCAGAAGGAGGATTCAGCCACATTTTAATCCCATAAAAAACAGGCATTTTCTGCTCCAGAAAGTATAAATAATCTCATCATATCTCCTACAAATATTCTAGGTAGGCACACAAATAATTCAACATAGCACCACCAAAGCCTTCTGATGCTGACGCTTTTGGAATTTTTCAAATCGGTGCTATACTTTTCGAATGGTGATGAGAAGTTGGAGGCCTCTGATCTGACATCTGAAGCACAGATCCAAAGCCTTCCTCATTAAGGGGCCTGGCTGCTGCATCTAACAGCAGCAGAGCAGTGGTGTGATAATGGAGCTTTCTGATTGGTTCAGATGTTTCCCGCTATTTTGACTGTCTGACAGCTGATATACGGAAAAGCTATTTTAAGTACAATCCTACTGGAGACTTGTGGCTTCTCTATCAGTCTGTCTGCTTGTTTCAGCAAACCAGTATCATAACCAGCATCTGGTTTAAGACCAGAACCAAGATCAGAACCAACACCAGAACCAGGTCCAGACCAGAACCAGCATATGGATCAGAACCAGGGCTAGATTAGAACCAGGCCCAGAACACTGACCAAAGCCAAAGCCAGAATCAATATTATGATACTCTCTCCCTCTATCTCTCTCAACCCCCCCCCCCCCCCCCCCCCCCCCCCCCCCCCCCCCCCCCCTGATTGGCTGAGAGTTTTCAATTTTTTTCTGGCTATACAGACATACACACCCACACATATTATACATCAAATTGTTCAGCTTGGTCTAAGGCAGGGGTTCCCAAATTGGGGGTCGGGACCCCCAAGGGGGTCCCCACAAGATTGCAGGGGGTCCCCAAAATTTTGTCTTTGCTGAGGTTGTGAGGTTAGCAAGATTTTATTTGTAAAAATTTCATTTATAAAATCCCAATAACACACCCGACAGTATAATCAGAACTCCATATAAAAGTTATAACTCAGTATGTCTGTAGAAAGTTTGTAAATGATCACATTTAATGTGTTTATGCGTGTAGGAGTTGGGTTTGGGTCCTGGCTTGTCTTGGACACGAGAAAGGCAAGGCAAGGCAGTTTTATTTATATAGCGCATTTCCTACCCGAAGGCAACTCACAGCGCTTTACAAACAAATAAGACATTACAAAACAGAACATACAAACAATAGACAATGGACAACTAAAGCTAGAAACTCTTAACATAATACTAACAGAGCTTCATTTAGACTAGCAGAGCTTCGCTTGGACAATGAGGACCAAGAAATTATTATTATAGAACTAAACAGAACTTCAGTGAGACTAAATGTAGCTGAGATCAGTGGTGGTACCGATAGGGTATCAAATGGTAAATGGTCTGTATTTGTATAGCGCCTTCTTAGGGTTCTACAACCCCCCAAGGCGCTTCACAACACAATCAGTCATCCACCCATTCACACACTCATTCATACGCTGGTGGGGATGAGCTACGATGTAGCTACAGCTGCCCTGGGGCGCACTGACGGAGGCGAGGCTGCCGAGCACTGGCGCCACCAGTCCCTCCGACCACCACCAGCAGGCAAGGCGGGTTAAGTGTCTTGCCCAAGGACACACAGCAGCATTCTCTGGCCAGAGCCGGGATTGAACCTGCAACCTTCCGATTACTGGACAACCCGCTCTACCTCCTGAGCTACTGCTGCCCTCAAGGTCAACCAGAAGTCACTAAGTGCACAAATGATTGTTTAAACTAAGAGTGTAGGGTGACCTGGACTGAGGCAGTATAACTAGTAAAACCAGCTAACATTTAAGACTGACTAAATGAATGGTTACTCATATCATATGACATATAACAGGCAGTGAGCTAGATTAAGAATTAATACAGTAAAATAAAAATAAAAACACTGCCAGATAACTAGGGGGGGTAGGTAGAGAGATAGAGGGGAGGGGGGCAACATATATAGACAGACATGGGTCTCCAAGAGGTAGGCAGGGCGGGGCTGGGAACCTCCTCGCTCCAGGGAGAGAGAGCGCAGCCTCAGTGTGCGTTCTCGATTCCTGACGTTCAGAGGTGGGAGGGAGATAGAGGGTACGCAGAGCACATTGACTCCTTCAGTACGGTGTCCTTGGCAGGCCAGGCCACAGTTCCAAAGGCGGGGGGGTAGGGCGGGGTTCACAGCATCTGTCTGTATTCCTTCTGTGGGGGTGGATCTTCGCAGCTCAAGGCTGCAAGGGCACCAGATTCAGATAAGAAATGTTGTTTAGGAACAGGCAGAGATAATCTTCTCTCAGCCTTGCAGTTTTTAGCTGGACTTCAGTCCCTCAGTGAATCCAATAATTGGGTTTAAATTAGCCATACTGTGCAGAACCTTCTCCAAGATCACATCCATTTTGCGCGCTAACGCCGGGATCGCAGCTAGAACCTCTAGCTTGCGAATCACCTCGAGCAACGTCTGAGTCTGAGTGGTCTCTGCCCAGCTGAGACTTTCCTTGAGTTCAGGTGCCATTCTAATCGCCCCCGACTTTCCAAATTTCAGAAATACCAGAAATCCTCCAACTCGAATAAGAAGACATCCAGAAATCATAATTCCAAATATCCATGTGTCTTCTACGTCCTCCACGGACAGCTGGGAGAGGCATATAATATTCCACTCCTTCCAGGAATCCAAAATATACCCCACCGGGTGCGTTCTGTCTGGACAGGATGGAGCCCCCTGCTCCATTCTCATTCTTGAAAAAATCTCGTCAATCCTGTTGAATGTCCAGCTTGCCAAATTCATGATTTAATATAAAATTGAGTTTTCAGGAGGAATGCAGAAAAATGCCCTGATAGCCAGACAGGACAAGAGCCTTGGGAAAAGATAAGGGAGAGAAGAGAAAAGGCGTCTGTGCTCTCCGAGTGCCAGAAGAAGAATCCGGAAAGGGGGTCCTCAAAGAAAACATTTTGGGAACCCCTGGTCTAAGGAACCCAATGCCCCCCTCCACCCCCCATCCCTGCTTTCTGATTGGCTGAGAGAGTTCAAGCTTCTTCTTGGTTAACAGAAATACGCACCCAGACATGTTATACATCAAATCGATCGGCTTGGTCTTAGGAAACCAGCTGTCCACCATCTCTGCTCTCTGATTGGCTCAGAGAGTTCAAGCTTATTCTGGGTTAACAGAATTATGCACCCAGACATGTTATACACCAAATCGATCGGCTTGGTCTCAGGAAACCAGTCATCCACCATCCCTGGTCTTTGATTGGCTGAGAGAGTTTTGAAACTTCAAAGTTCATTTTCTGCTCTTTCTAACAGTTTATTTTTGATCTCATTCTGCTAACTTTGACAACTGAACTCATTTTCAACTTCACTTCAGTTCTAATGCATGTTCATCTATCAGTTTCAGCTGCTAAATTCAGTTCAGCTAATTGTGAAAATTTAAATACCAGCTGTTTAAACATTTCAGCTGTCCAGTTTTTTAAACTGTACTGAGACTTCAGTTTTCTGATGTTTAGAATTTTTTTCTCTTTTCTCCACTTACTTATTTGGCTTTATTACACTTGTTAGTGATATTTTGCTCTTAAATCATTAAATCTTTTCAGCTTATTTTTACAATTAAGCTAAATTTTCGCAGCAGAAAACTGCTTATTTCAGTTCAGCTACTCAGCATCTTCAACTATAAGTTTCAAATTTCAGCATATCATGCTAAATTCACAATTCAACTAATTGTGAAAATTTAACTATTAAACTACTTATACTCAATTATGAGCTGTTTAAACATTTTAGCAGCAAAGTTTTTCAAACTATGTTTAGATATTTCATTTTTCTGCTGTTTAGGATTTTTTTTTTTCTCTGTTCTATACCTATTTTTTGGGCTTTTTAAAACTTTTTAGCAATCTTCAAATACATTGACAATTATAGTTTTAGCTTCAATTCAGCAGTTTCAGCTATCATATTCAGCAATAAAGCATTCAAACGCATTTCTGCAAGAAATGCAATTTATCTAGTTATTCATAATTTCAAGCATTTAATTACACCTAAACAGAAGAGTTACACAAAAAATGTCACCCCCCTCAGAGTTGTCATGACTGTAAACTACACCTATTAAACACAAAATGTTTTTTGAACCAGGCTGTAAACATGTTTATTTCTGCTGTGAAGTTGGCATTTTTACCATGGGAGTTAATAGCCTCTTTTATAAAACAATGCCGCCAATTTGCCGCAATGCCGAGGCTGCATCTGGGAGCCTAAGGTTGTTTATAAGAGCTCAGACCGTGGCGGTAATGTAGCGTACTCATGTCAGTTTTATAAAAGATTACGCGATGGCGGCAAAAAGGAGGTATGGGGGCGGTCTCTACGCTGTCGCGGACTTCCGTGTATTTTGGACATAACTTGCTTTTTATTGCGATCGAAGCCGTGCTCCTTAAGTTTTTTTCCCCAGTCAGCTACAGGTGTGTGTGCTCCACAGTCCCTGTGAGCTGTCAGATGATCTGAGCTGCAGATCTAACGGAGAGATGCTCCTGGAGCTCCGCATCGCTCCAGTTTATCATCTCAGCTGATTCTGTTTACATGAACAAAACTTATGGCCGTGTTTACTTTCATTTTCAACATAACTCCCGGCCGGAGCTCGGCATTAATTCATCGCGTGGTCATGACACCTCCCTCTTTTGCGCCAAGGCTTAATGTGCGTTTATAAGACCGACTAAGCCGCAATATTACCGCAATATTACTACCAAGCGTGCCGCAAAATTCCCGCATAAGAAACACGTTGCGGTAATATTACGCTGATTTGCCGGCACGGTGTCTTATAAAAGACGCTAATGAGGATTTGCTCATTTCTGTTGCCAGCCCCTAGTGGATGAGGGTGGAACAGCTGTTTTTGGCACTTCTGTGTTTGATTCATAAAACCAGGAGAATGGATCCCTCTTGGTTATTATCTAACCGTGGTTAGCTTGGTGGTTAGCTAACTGTATGCTAAGCCCTGATCTGAATCAGAATAATTGCCAAGTAAGAGAGCAGTTTCACATTAGCAGGAATTTGCATTAGTGGAATGGTGCACATGCATTGTGACCCTTTAAACATGTTTGAAGATATATCAATACATTCATTAACAAAAATGAGTAAAGTAAAACAATCTTTCCACAACACAAATAACCAAATTTATGTGGATGTCTCTCTCTCTCTCTCACACACACACACACACACACACAATATAAGCAAGTTGCATAATAAGAAAAGAATATTAAAAAATAAGAAATTATGAATTTGTTAGCTCAAAATAAACAAGATGGTTAGGGGCGGCCACAATCTTTCACCTTGTGAATCACTTTTACAGTGAGGAGCAATGGGTGATCAGCAGGTGTGTGTGTGTGTGTGTGCGTGTGTGTGTGCGTGTGTGTGTGTGTGTGCGCGCGCCTGCTTGAGGGGGCGTGAAGGAAAATAATTGAGAATCACTGCTGTAAACTAATATCCCCGGTCATTAATAATAAAACAAAAGCTGGCAAAAATAATGTGACGCAGGATTTTTTTTAAATATACCAGATGCACTTAGCTGTTCCACTTGTCACTTCCTGTCTAGCTCATGAAATTTCTTTAACTTTAAGACAATATGCATATTTTTTAAAAGGAGAAAAACTAAGAACTCCCCAGCCAGCTGAGAATGAAATCTGTTTCAATGTGACCTTCCTTCCAACATGACTGAGACTGTTTAACATTATTTCACTGTAAAATTCCTAAATATTGTACCTTTAAAGTACTTTAAAACCAGGGGTTGTGTGTTAGGATGTTGGATTAATACTTGGCTCTTCTATAAATATTGTGGCCCCTCGATGGGTCCCATACTCAGGAAAATCTTAGATCCGCCCCTGGATAAATTAGGATTATGTGGTTTAATGTTTCAAAGCTCAGCTCCATTATAATCCTAACTGTGTTTCAGCATCCGGGTCTCATCTACAAACGCGTCTGTCAACATAAACAATTATAGGCCTATGTCCTCCGAGACAGCGTTACTAGATCATCCGTAGCGTTAAAATGTCCCCGTGGACGCTGCGGAGCAAGCCCAGCCAGGTCCGCCCTGCCCCGATGTCCGCGGCAAACACCTCGCTCCGTCCTTCCCTCCCCCTTGGACAGTCGGTTCCTCCACTATTTAAAGCTCAGTGAAGTGTTTATATGCGGACCCGGTGACGTAGCGCCGTGTAGCACCGTCCCATCCCGGCAGTCTATATTAGACAGCCAATATGGCGGTATAAAACCGGCCACCGGTAGGGAGGAGGGCCAGAGCAGACGAGCAAGACGGGAGATGTGGAAGCCATTTTACGGAGCGGTGCCGCTCACAGAGCTGTTTTTTCTTAGCGAAACGAGCCCGTATGAAAACGAGGTTTTCGCTTTTATATGTTGAATTCCAAGTTTTGACTCAGTGGCTTTGTTTTGGGAGCAGGACATTTGAGATATTATGGGCCAAAGATGTGTTTCGGGACGGTTGTCTGCGCCTCTGGTTCTGGAATGGTGGACCACGATGAGCCAGCGGACAGCGTCCAATACTTTGCGCTAAAGTGGCTTTTTAATATCTTATCACTTAGTTTAATTTACTTGGAAGTGGATGTTGACTATGTGCTTTGGGTACGTCTGCAGGTTAGATGTGCGACTTCCAGTATTTAGCTCAAATATGTCACTTGGCGAACAAATGCGTTCAATAATCAACCCTAGGCTAAATGAACGGGTCTGACTCAAAATAAGTAAGCCAAGTCACAGACGCTTCTAATAGCCTCCAAAACACCACTGATAAATCACACTAGCACTAAACAAATAAAGCCTCCACCTGAACTAGTTAAAATCGTCACTTTAACCAGAACCATTTAATGTGAAATCATTTAAAACTTGCCTCAGCAGCAGCTTCTTCACTGCCATATTTTAATTTGAATATCTAGTTTCGAAAACTGAAAATTACGGCTGGTTCAAAGTGAGCCTTTCCTTTTTCATTTCACTCAAGAGTGATGAGTTGGTTCAAGCACATTCATCTGACTGCTGTAAATAAAAAGCCCATCTCCTCCACATCTTCTAGTCAACTTTACCCACATTTCCCCCGACTGGCAGTCTGTAGAGATTGATCCTTACCACTGGGTTCGAGTTAGCCGAGCTCGCCATTATACCCGTAGTGTAAAAACCACACGGAAATAGGCGAGAGACAGAGCCAAAAAATGACAAAAAAAAGACTTAAAACAACTGGGAAAGATAGTTTAAAACAGCCGGCATAACTTTGTAAATAAAACACAGTTTTTACGGTCTTATTTACAGTCCCGGGCTGCGACTCCCCAGCCGTCTTCCTCTCGCCGCTGTCCTGCTTTATATACTGAGCAAGGAGCTGCGAGTGCGCGAGACATAGGGCAGGGTCAGATAGCACATCTCGCGAGATTTCGTGCGGACTTTGATGACTAATCAGGGTGGTTGCTTTTGGGAAATGTAGTTTAAAAGTGTTAAGCCTGAATTTAGGTTTACCAGGCTTTTAAATGCAGGGTGGTTCAATTAGTTTAATGCTAAAGAATACGATTTCACTGCCAGGAGATTGTTTACATATTTTATTTGATAATTTGACATTGAGCTGTTTATTTATAAATAAAAGATGCTTTTAAATGTGAGAATGTTTTTGATATGTTGATAAAATATGAATCTTTAATTGGCTAATACAATATAGATTCATTTAGGGTAGTTCCATATTATTATTATTATTATTATTATTATTATTATTATTATTATTATTATTATTATTATTACAATACTTTATCTGAATAATAAACGTTTTACTATCCAATTTATTGGGAAAAATTACCTAGCAAATACAAAAAAGATTTCAATTGATTTAGATAATTTTTAAGGATTAATAACGCTTAATCCCTGCCATATACTCTTTACTCCCAAAGTTAGATTCAGGACCCCACCATGAGTGTGTATGGGGGATTGGTGGTGGTGGATCATCGTGTCTTAAATAAAATTTAAGTTACATATGATTGCTTCGAATGTGTCAAGCAGTAATGAAATACTAAAACAATGTTATCTTTGAAAACCTTCAACAGTAATCATTTAGTACGTAAATTAGTAAGTAAAATGTATTAGTGCACCATTCACTGACAGGTATCTCACAAAAGGACTGTACAACATAAGTAAAAACTGGACAAAACATTGTAAATATGGAGGATTTCTGACCCCAATTTACAAGCAATGCAAAGGCAAGGTAAGCCAAGTTTGAGAGTTTAGTTTTGTGGGTCAACAGCTGAAAAGTTGGGAACCTCTGCCCTAGATACCAGTTTTAAAGCTGTTATAGCGAATCTACAAGCTAGGTTTTGAACACAAACATGGTCACGGAACACTCACCCCTCCCCTCGGGTATCTTGAGTAAGAAGCTTCTGCCGGAACTGGAAACCTGTGTTGCCAGAGGAAACGAGGGAGCGCTAAACACCAGTCACCTTTTTCTAGGTCCAAACGTCTTTTGTTGTCCGTGACTTCAAATGGTGTTTTTCTTTTTGGGACTCTGGTAGTTTGTCCTAAAGTTGAAGTGGTAGCAGCCGGCTGTTTCTCCTTCTCTGATATTATTGAGCGGAGAACCTCTCACACCAGTGGTGTTCTGTTACTAAATACACGAGTGTGTAATGAGTGGAGGACCCAGGGAAGTGTGGCGTTTTGGCGAGACCAACAACCAGATGGTCCAATAAAAATTTAAGTCCGAAAAATGTTATTGGTGGAGGTTTTTAGACAAATGCGAGAGAACCACTTTATTCCTTTTTTTAAAATCTCCATAACATATTTATAGCTACACTATGTTAGAATGTTGTTAAGAGGTATAAAAAAAATGTAAAGGTTGACTATGGAACACAAACACCAAAGCGACATCTAGTGTGTGGAGGTTGTAGTTGCAACAATAGAACGAGGTTTCCAGCCATGGAGATACCAGGTTCGCTGCCGATACGTAAAGTAACCAACCTACTCACTCTGGTTTTAGATCTTGTCTGGTCGCTCCTCTTCTGAGAAGGATAACGACATCTTCTGGGCTCAGAAGCAGCTGCTTGACTTGCTGAGTCCACCAGTTTCCACAGTGCCGAGCGGACTGTTTACCATACCGGTATTTGGAAACCTGCAATGGTGCCTTCTGTTGGCTGGTACATGTAAACATAAACTCAGTGTCGTGCCCATCAAAATAAATATTTTATTTATTTTTTTACAGTTTTTCTCCATTGGTTTGGCTCATTTCTTGAAACAGAAATGACATTCTCAAAATAACATGGACAAACCTCCAAACCTCTTGGCAAATGTTCACAACAGAATGGCATTCCTCATTCATTTACAGTTTTTCTCCATTGGTTTGGCCCATTTCTTGAAACAGAAATGACATTCTCAAAAAAACATGGACAAACCTCCAAACCTCTTGGCAAATGTTCACAACACTATAGCTCACCTGCAAAAGCTCATATCTCTTCCAAAACTGTTAGGTCAGGCTTCAATCTAAATCCCTTTCTCATTTAAACAGTCAGTGTCTCCAAAATGGCAAAGATCCTTCTCAATAGCTTTGGCTCATTTCTCGACACAGATCGGACATTCTCATCATTCTTGGTGCTTTTGTCAAAATAAACCTGGATGGTTGATCACAACAACATGGTTCACCTGCAAAAGCTCATATCTCTCCTAAAACAGTTCACTCATGTGTCAAAACTACATTCCTTTCTAATCTGAATAGTCAGTGCCCCCAAAATGCATCGTCCCTTTGGCATTGTGTGAGTACTGCCATACAAAATGTTTAGATGTGTTGTCACTATGGCAGAGGACCAACAATAAGCCTGTAGGGGCACTTGCAAAGTAAGGGGAAGTGCTCCAGAATCCAGCCATAGATATCCTTCACCGGCAGCCGCTTGTTGGGCGCATCTTCGATGGCCATGAAGATCAGACAGCTGAAGGAGTATGGGGGCTTTCGGTTGGCCCCTGCTGTTAGGTCGTAGGCCGAATGCGCATCGCCAAGCAGAGCATCATCTGGGGAGGGAGACAAGGATGAAGGCGAGCGGGGGTGCTGTCCGTCAGGGTCCTGCAGTGGGGAGACGCTACGCAGCCCAGAGTGGCTGAAGCTATTTAGGAGGTCGGTGCTCTCATGGAGCCAGGAAAGGCTAGTGAGCTCCTCATCCTCGGCTTTGGAAAAGGAGGCGGACAGGGAGAGGGAGAGATCGGCTGCCTCGGCCTCGGACGCAGCGGTGGCGGCATCCCCCTGTCGGTATGACGGGCTCATGCCCTGAGAGGCGCTGGCTCCACTACTGGGGCTCTGAGCCTTCTTACTGGGGGGCATGGTAGGTCCCATCCAGCCCAGGGCTCACTCCTAAAAAGGGAACATAAAAGAAACAAGGTCAGCTTAGCGCTTCACATAAAACCTTCACTTTAGAAAAGGTCAAGGGGGGGCATTTTTTTTATTACATCTGCAGTTAAGCTGGAAAATGTACATCATCATTTCCCTCTGGAGCTTTCTGTCTAATTCTGACTGGTACAGCAAATTTAGTGCTTCAGTGGTTGAGGAAACCTTGCCTTGTACAACTACCCTCTAATTACCAGTGTAACAGCAAAGTATTGACATTACACAGGGTTGCTGTCATAACACACGAAAACCGTTAAAGGTCTAATGGTTACAGGGACACGAAACCGTACCAATGATTTAATGTCTCTGCAGAAGAGGAAAATGTAATTGTCAAGGTGGTGCGACAACTGAATGCACAGACGAAGAAAAAACGTTAAAGTCCAAGATTTACACCATCAGAAGCAGCGTCCGATGGTGGGACTTAGTTCCACAGCGGGGCGTCCGTGACCAGTCCAGACCTGGTAATGATCTGAGTAATTTACCCAGAAAAGAAACAAATGAAAGTGTGAGTTCAAATCTATCCTCGCTCCAATCAGACCATTATCCTGCCACCATAAGAGCAACGCTGAGCTCGTTACATGCAGCCAGAGCGCAGTAATTGAAGGGGAACGGGTCCACAATTAGAAGGCTCACAACCAGGCCTTTGATTGTCCTCTAGCACGGACAGCTGTGGGAAGAACCCCAGCAGCAGCTAAATGTAATCTACTCACACCCAGCCTGAGGACACACACACATACACACACACACACACCAACAAATATGAAGGAAAACACGTGCAGAGACGAGCGTGCTCACAGCAGCCACAGCGTTTGGACACGGGGGATTAAGTTCTGATATGCTCTGGTGCGATCGCTTCCTAATCCAAGGTGATCATCGGCCGATCTGTCCCCTCACTCTTGGTGACTGACTGACAGCTGTCACCCAACCCGCTGTAGCGTGACAACGGTCTGCTCACTGCGGCTCTGGATGCTGCGTTTCCACGGTGACACAGAGCAAAACAACTCATCTCCGCTTCTCGTCTGCTCTTCCTCCTCTTTTCCTCCTCACTTTTTTATCAGCTCAGATAGCCGCTTTAACAGTGTTGACAGGCTGCTGAGCTAAATTTAGATTTGTGATGTACAGCCGCCGCGCTGCACAGCCGGCCAAGCCTGCAGTCACCTCGCCGCTCCATCCGACTGTCTCCATGGTGCAGGAAAATGCTTTGCGGAGTCGGCATGCCTTTGATCTCTTCTCTCCTTCTCCTTGTTCTCCCCCTGACGTCTGACAACATGTGCGCTCATTCAACAAGCTGTACCTGTCTGAGGTACGACGCTGTTGCACCAATATTGACATTGAGCATAATGAATTCAAATTGCTCCGGCAAC
This sequence comes from Aphyosemion australe, assembly GCA_006937985.1. Taxonomy (NCBI): domain Eukaryota; kingdom Metazoa; phylum Chordata; class Actinopteri; order Cyprinodontiformes; family Nothobranchiidae; genus Aphyosemion; species Aphyosemion australe. The sequence continues at coordinate 644,755 of SSNS01000116.1, forward strand.
GATAATGCTGCGGCTGAAAACAGTGAGCAGATAATCAAAGAGATGGGCAAGATGGAGAGGGTGTTCATGGAGGAGTGTGTGCCTTTGTGTGTTTTTGACACGCTTTGTCAGGGTGTGTGTGTGTGTGTGTGTGTGTGTGTGTGTGTGTGTGTGTGTGTGTGTGTGTGTGTGTGTGTGTGTGTGTCTTTAGGGAAGAAAGGACATGGTAGTGACATTGTTCTTGGTAGGAGTCCACTGGAATGCAGAGATGCCTCTGATGCTCTCCACTTCCTCCTTGTTATGTTACCATAGCAGCGAGGGGGCCATGAAACATTAAGGCTGACAGTAAAGTCATCTCATTTTACTGTTGCTATGACAACAAACTCCTCACTGTTGGTTGAGGCCACTGTGAGCTACCGCCCAAGCCTCGTGCCTGAGACGATGTGTGTGTGTGTGTGTGTGTGTGTGTGTGTGTGTGTGTGTGTGTGTGTGTGTGTGTGTGCCACCATGTCTCCCCTGAGCTCTCATAAAGCTTAACACACTTGCTCAGCTCTAAACAAACTTCCATGAAACTTCTACATCGGCCCCTCAGGACCAACTGCTAAAGGACAAATGCAGATATCGCTCAAGTTCAGACTAAATGACGCTTGCCATGTGTGCGTGTGTGAGTGTGTGTTTGCACACAAGTGTGTGTTAGGAGCATCCTCACATTTGTTTGACAGATGGGACTGTGATATTCTCTCTGTCTTCCTCATTCTCTGGATCTCTTTTGTGTTTGCGTGCTTTGTTTTGATTTGATTTGTGTTTGGCGTGTCCACACTTGGCTCAAAGTGTGTGTGTGTGTGTGTGTGTGTGTGCACATGCATGTGTGTGTGCTGTGGACTGTAAGCACACTGTGTGATGTGTCTAGTACATTCTTCAGGTAAAGCTCTGCACACACAGACATAACTGAAGGCAGCTGAAATCAGCCCGGTGTCTCTGTTCTCTCCGCGACCCCGGCACCATGCTGCTTCTGTTTGCACTCCGCTCCCTGAGGATACGGACTTTAAAAGACACCATTCATTTGGAATAAATGACTTTCTCCACTGGAAACACCATTCTTGAACTGTTAGTGGCTGGTAGTGCACTTTCACTATTATTAATCTGCCACAAATTACAGCAGATTCAAGGAAACACCGACAGGTAACAACAGCTTCAAATTGCACTCAAACTCAATACCTAAGAACTTAAATTGCCTTTTATTCATTAGCACAATGCAGTCAAGTGTACATTTTCTAATATTAAGGTGGCAAATTTAAAATGGACGTCTCTCTTCTGATTGGCTAACAGCAACACGACTCTACCACTGACTCTGTTTGCTCTGCAACGTTGATGTTTTATCTCCACAAATAACACAAGCCTGGAGGAGTTCTGCTGTGTGGTGGAGTAGCTAATGCTAACGGTTAGCTTCTACTAGCCCAGGCGTTCTCTGCTGTTTCCTGGACGCTAAACCAACAACAGCCTTCCCCGTCGTGAGTCAAGATGGGTGAGTCCATGAATTCTCATTTTCAACATGACATGCAATTGTTGTCAGGCTTTTCTAATCTGAGCTTCTCTATTTTCTACCGGCAGCTAATGCAGGAAATAGGGGTAGAAGATATTTTCCCGTTTAGCCTGCATGTCAAACTCAGAGTGACCGATCACAGAGGTGATTATTTGAGCACCCAGAGAGCTGCCTGGCCAGGCAAGATGAATTTCAACATTTCGTACATTTGAACACAATTCCATTCTCACATTTGTGAAAGAAAATAAAAATATGGTTTTTACAAATCCAATTATGGTTTTACATGTCACAATCAATGTTAAACAGATTCTGCTATCGGTGTACAATAATCTGGTCCTGGTCTGCGGTTTCCTACCTTTTTTAGTTGAGGAACCCCTTTGGCCTGTGTCCAAGACAAGCAAGCCCCCACCCCCACAACCCCAACCCGTGTACACACAAGATTAATTACAAACATTATGCAGACATACTGAGTTATACCTCTTATACAGAGTTTTGATTCTACTGTAGGGTGTGTTATTGGGAGTTTATAAATGTAATTTTTACAAATATAATCTTGGTAACCTCACAACCTCAGCACAGACAATATTGTGGAGACCCCAGGTTTGTAATCACTGGTCCAGGTGTCGTAGTTCTATAACAGCATCAGATTAAAGACGCTCAGGGAAATGGTTGGAATTGCCCTTTCCTAACTGGAAACCAGAAATTGGAACCAACTTCAGCTTTGTCTGAATTTCCACAACAGAACGACACTAAAAAGACCAGTAACATTATTAGATCAAGTTACAATTATTTTTACTTAATTTTCTACTAATATCAACATCCCATTAAAAAATATCCTGAATGTTTTTGCAAAATATTTATTTTCTTTTCTTCTTAATTTTAAAACCTAATAAAAACAAAATTGTTTTTTTTTTTAAATGACAACAAATTTCTTGGAGTAGATATTCAGGGGAGAAAAACTACATCACTGACTTTAATCTCAGAAAAAAGTCAGATACAATCGTAAAGTTCTGACTTTTTCCTCAGAATAAATCATCAAGGCTTTAATTCAATTATTTGAGCTGNCTGATTCTGAAATCAGGTAAAGGAGGTATTGAAACCAAATAAGTGAACTACTGCTTACTGTGATTACAGGTAAGGTTATAATGAGAGACAACCAGTAACTGACTTACATTTACATACTGGTACCGCAGCTCCTTCACTCTGTCAGAGTTCCTCTCAAATGGTACCTTGTAGATTTGTTTCATTGTCATCTGATGCTTCTTCAAAACCCGGTCTATTGTGGAGATGCTTATTGTGTTTATATTTATAGTCTAGTTTCACCTGACTGTCAATGACTGTCATCAATGTATCAAATATTCAAAGACATTCATATATGGTATTCATGGTACTATGTTCTTGACCAGTTTTGACAATTGAACAGACAGTTGTGCATGCGAGTACTTATACAATGAAATCATGCTGACATGTTTTGGAGAGAATGATCATTGGACTGAGAATCAACTAATCAGTTTAGATCTACAAGATCTACTCATTTGGAAAATGTGCTAAATGTGGGCTAACTGTATAACTGTAGGCTACTTGTACTTAATCATTTGCAAAGATGCACTGGGACAATTGAGACATGTACTAAGGCCTTTGCCGTTTGATTAAATGAATGAGAAATGCCATTCTGTTGTGAACATTTGCCAAGAGGTTTGGAGGTTTGTCCATGTTATTTTGAGAATGTCATTTCTGTTTCAAGAAATGAGCCAAACCAATGGAGAAAAACTGTAAGATACATTTTCTTGCAGTGACACCATCCAACCACCAGAGGATGACCACACCACATAATACAAGCACAACCTCATTCTAAACATCATTTCCATTCATGGTTATGGCAGCCAGCTAGCTATGTTATAGACATGGACGGATTCAACCCCCCAGCACACACACACACACACCTGCTGATCACCCAGTTCTCCTCACTGTAAAAGTGATTCACAGGTGAAAGACTCTTCCTATCGTGTTTATTTTGAGTAACAATTGCATCATTTCTCCTTATTTCTTAATATTCTTATCATATTATGGCCCTTGACTTAATTTGTATGTGTGCACCATTCCACTGATGCAAATTCCTGCTAATGTGAAACTCACTTGGCAATCAAATGATTCTGATTCAGATCAGGGTTAGCATACAGTTAGCTAACCACAGTTAGATAATAACAGGTTTATTTCTTTGTTGTTTCACATTGATCAGACCCAGGTGCATGTGCAGTAAGTTCAACAGCTCTGCTGTTGTTTATTATTACTGTGGACCTGTAGTTCATTTATGCTGGACTGAGAAGGGAATTTTATGAACAAATTAGCTCCACCAAGCAGTTTCTTCACCAGCAGCTACTGGGGTTTTCATCATTTCCAACTGTATTCAAAGTTTATCCAGGGGTTATGAAGGCTTCATCTTATTTTGTTGTCTTTTTCTGCTGACAGACGGCACTTTGATCGTTGCCTCTGCCACCCCAGTGCTGCGTTTCTGTTTGTTTACATGCTTCTTCTTCTGTTGGTTAAACAGACAGCCTGTTGATTAGTGTGAGCGCTGCTGCCACCTAGAGACTGGGGGTGGTTTAGCATTCTAGCATGAACAAAATGCTAAAAATAATGGATTCTACTGCATTTCCCCCGGGGGGCACGCCCCACTAATTGAGTACCACTGAACTAATCAGTGTGTTATTTTTTTTTTAAATCAAGATTCTGTACAACCAGACTGATTTTAAACTCAATTGAATAAAACAAAGTGAAACAGGTTTGGAGTCTTTGGGATGTCACCTGTGATCTTAAAGGTTTGGTACCTATTTAAATCTAAATTAGTGCCCATGGCATCGGTATAGCTTTTAGTCTCCATATTGAAGTAGTCTGATGCCCTCTAAAAGATCCAGAGAACACACACTTTCTTCCTTACCCCCTCATCCCCATCTTCCTCCTCCTCTTCTTTGCTATAGTTGCATAGCAACAGAGGAGCTGCTGGCTCCAGTTGTGTTGTGGTGGGAGCGTGCTGCACAGTGGCTCAAGATTAAGCCTGGTCTCTGCTTCAATTATGAATGGGCTTCCACAGCCACACGGCTCGAAAATGGCACCGCTCAGATTGATAAGACGATGAGGTACACTTAACTCTTTTTTCTGTTGTCCTCGGGGGTGGGGGTGGGGGGTAGACTTTAATCATAAGTATTGAACTTAAATGATTAGAGGAAGTAAATGAATAATTAACTGGCAGAGGCAGCATGTGTATGATAAGACCCTTGTTGATGGGAATATTCAAGGTTAATGATTGGGGTCAAGCTTAAGAGCAATTTAAAGAGTTCTCTAGTCTCACAAAGACGCTGTCGCACTTACAAGAAGGAAACTGGTTCAATTCCAGGACATACAATCCATCATTCCAACTCTATTTTGCTTTTTTAAACTTGTTTTTAAGCAATAAGAAAATAACAGCCAAGCTTTTCCTCTGCAACTTGTATTTTTTATTATTGCAACCAACTGGAAGACAATACATCACATAAACATCATTGTAGTTTCTCAGAAAATGGAAAACAAAATAAAACAACATTTATATATCTTTTTTTTGCCACAGTATTGGACAACGTTGATATTTACATGTAGTGATGAAATAGGTCTTGAAATCATTCTTTGGCAACATGATTGCACAATGCAAAAACTGAACATTGTTGGAAAAAACAAAAGAAACAAATGGGAAAAAACAAAGATACCACCTGGGTGCACTCTGCATCACAACTGACAGATCAATAATAGCTTTGCTTTTGACATCTCTAACCTATGGCTTTCCAATATTCAGACCGTCACCAAAAATAATGGCGCAGTTGTAAAAAGACTTAAAAGTTTGGCGAAAATAATAAAAACAGAATAATTGCAACGATTTATTGTACTGTATTGTGTTTGGCAGGTTTTAAAAGAACACTTTTGTAGGCTATTTTCAGGCAGTGACATTTACTTTATTAATCTGATATATTTTTTTGCAGGTGTGTTTGATTCAAATCCTTACAACCGGAATTTATCTTTACCACATGCCACAGAATGAATCACATGAAAAATAAAGATGGCTGCTGAAGCCACACTCTCTCCCCGGACAAGTGAGCACGTTAGTTGTCAGCTCGCGGACTCTTACATGGAACGCAGCAGAGTGCTCGACCTGGGTGGCGGCAGTGGGGTGTTGGTAGCTTCTCCTCAGACAGATATGAGACGGACGGCACACGACTAGAACACTAACAGCCTTCTCCATATGTTGGCAGGCGTGGATGCGTTTCAGAATGCAAGCCGGCGATGCATGCTACAGGTGACGATGGGGACATACATTTGTTTATCCTGCTCGGCTCGCTGATAATCGCTCAGCACCTATTGAGCTCAACCCCCCCCCATCCGTTTCTGCTGCTACGGACGTCAGCTCACATCTAAGAAGCTTTTTATCTTTGCTGTGTCTCTGCAAATGAGAGGAAATGAACACTTTTCTGCATCCTTCTCAGAGGTGGACATTTCAGCTGTTATATGTCTGACTGGTGAAGGCTGGGGTCCTTGTATGTCTGATAAACTCAGCACAAACACAGTCTGACCAGTTTATGGCAGACATGTTTTGCTTTTGCAGTTGTCTCAATCCCACCACTGCCATTTGTTGTGGACGAAGTGACAAAGATACAAGAAGACCTCATTTTCTTGAATTTAACAAACTGAATATAAAGAAATGTTGAACAGGTAATCCCTGTGAGACATTTTCCTTCCTCTCAACAAGTCTGAAAGACAAACACAGTACTGCTTAGCCAAGTTTACTAGGGTTTATGTGCAGCATTTAAAAGTGTGGAATTGTTGTTTTAGTACAGAAAAGTGAGTGAGGTCTGTGAGCAGGAACCTAGGTCTACACTGATTTTGTAGACAGTCCCAATACTTTTGACTATATAGGACATGTTTACAGTTAGACTTGAAATCATTTCCTAAACACTGAGCATAGATCCATCCATCCATTCCTTTTCTGCTTATCCGGAGTTGGGAAGCGGGAGCAGCAGCCTGAGCAGAGTCCCAGACTTCCCTCTCCCCAGCCACTTGGGCCAGCTCCTCCGGGGGAATCCCAAGGCGTTCCCTGGCCAGCCAAGAGACATAATCCCTCCAGCATGTCCTGGGTCTTCCTTTGGGTCTCCTCCCAGTTGGACGTGCCCGGAAAACCTCACCAGGGAGGCGTCCAGGAGGCATCCTAACCAGATGCCCGAGCCACCTCAACTGGCTCCTCTCGATGTGGAGGAGCAGCGGGTCTACTCCGAGGCCCCTCCTGGATGACCGAGCTTCTCACCCTATCTCTAAGGGAGAGTCCAGCCACCCTGCAGAGAAAACTCATTTCGGCCACTTGTATGTGTGATCTCGTTCTTTCGGTCACTACCCAAAGCTCGTGACCATAGGTGAGGGTAGGAACGTAGATCAACCGGTAAATTGAGAGCTTCACCTTCAGGCTCAGCGCTCTCTTCACCACGACAGACCGGTACAATGCCCCCATCACTGCAGACACAGCACCAATCCACCTATCGATCTCACGCTCCACCCTTCCCTCACTCGTGAACAAGACCCCGAGATACTTAAACTCCTCCACTTGGGGCAGGACCTCATCCCTGACCTGGAGAAGGCATTTTACCCTTTTCCAATTCAGGAAGCATAGATATTTTGATATTATATGTTCAAAAATGGCCTAGAATTGGTCAGAGGATTTTGAAAACCAAATCTGGGATTTTAAGATGATTTTAACCAAAGTTCAGACACAGTGTTGATCAAATTTTTTATCCTCACAGCTTCAGACAGAAGTTGACATTTGTAACGCAGAAGACAAGATTAACTAGAACACCAGGCATCAAGTGTAATAACTTTAGTCACATGGATCTTATGTTGTATTTGCTTCCCGAATTTCCTTTTTATGTATATCTTATGTTTCCATGATATTATTTCAATATAATAAAATATCAACAATGAAATCTAGTTATTTTTTCTTTTATCGCCCACAACCACCATTTTGACGGCTCTATTATTTACATTGTAAATTGTTCCAGTGGATTACCGCTGCCTAGCAACCAGCATTATAGCTTGTGCACTCACTCTCTGGTTATATTCCTAAAATTAGATTTTATACTATATTATTATGTCTACATTTCCATAAATTGTGTTAGCTTATAGCGCACTAGAACCGTTTTACTCTATATCACTAGCCTTACATTCCATTGGCCAGAATGCCAGCAGTCAAACTGACTGCCAGTAGGAGTTTTAGTAGTATTAGAATTCTGGGAGTCCCAGCATGCCTTCATTATTAGCCACCAGCTTCTAAAAAGGTTGCTGCAGTCCTTTAATGTTGTTTTTTTTTAGCTTTCTCTTTTTACAAAGAGCTTGATGAGAGATTTGATACCTTTTTCATAAGCCAGTAAACAGGCAGCAGGTGTTAGCATAGCCAGGCATAAAGCTGTGAAGCAATGCAGGTCATTCTGCTTTTCTCAAATGCAGGATGTTTTCAGGGTGTTTGTTTAAAGGGATGCTTTGGACATTTTGAAGGGTGAGTTTTTAAATATTTAGTGTTTTACTGCATTGACAGTGTTCACAAACAGTTTTCCTCCAACAGGACTGCTTATACAACAACTAATCTGAAAGCAGCAAAGACAATAGTGGACTGAAATTGTCTCATTCAAGGATCATCTTTTCAAAATTTCTTTTTGTTAAAGTAATTCTATATTAAATTAGCTTGGGATGGTCTCAATCCCACTGCTGCCACCATCATTTTTTACTCTATAATTATAATAAATTTATATAATCAACAATATCAATAACCAGGGTCTTCTCCCTTTTTATTTCTTCCACAAAATTTGCATCGCCCAAATTTTTACTTTGCAGACCAGCAGGAAAAAAAAAGAAACAACCTCTGACCCGACTTGGTTCTTCCAATCTGACTTCCACAACTTCAAGTCAATTTTCTAAAACAAAGGGTTAAAAATACTGAATGCAGATTAGAAACAAATATGTTAGCTTGACGAGTTTTGTGTTTCGACTTCCTAGTATCTTTTTGAAGATGTGCGCTTCTTTCACGGCACCTACGAAATTCTCCATGCCAAACTGATCTGTACATTAAGGCCCGGAATATACTTGCTGTTTAACGACGCCTACGCGTGTTTATAATGGCTGCCACGCGTAACTTGTGTTGATTTGAAGCGTCGTTTGTGCACGTCCCCCGAAATTAACGCAACGCGTCTGAACGCTGTAATATACGAGCAACCAGTAGGCGGAGTTGACAAAACGAGCGAGACACACTCACCATGGGGACTCCGTCTCTGGTTTAGAGGTCTTTCACAACATCTACGATACCGCTGCTGTCTTTTTTTTCTGTCGTGATCTCAAAATTAATCTCTTCTATTGACGCCATGTTTGTTTTGATTGTACCCACAAACCCGGCTCTCTATCCGGTCTGAGTACTCTAATTTGCCCCCTAGTGGAATCCTCCGGTACTACATGCAGCCAAGCAGCAGCAAGTATGTGAACATAGACACAGCCTGCTGCCTGCGCGAGGTTAAACAGCAAGTATATTCCAGCCCTTACACTTAACAATGTCTATGGAGAGTAAGGACACATGTACATTTACACACTGGAGAAAATCAATAAAAAACAATACTTTTATAAATAAAAACAAGTAAACGTGTCTGTTGTGACAACGGAGATGCTGAGGGCAAGCAGGGAGGCAGGCACAACGTTAAAGGGTGTGTGTTCATTCACACACAGACTCACACACTCCACACATGTTCTGGAGTAACACAGGGGCTTAATACTGAACATTAAAACAAATGAAAAGAATCACTGTACAGGCAGAAGACAGAAATCCACCCCCCACCCCCCCATAAAGAGGTGATTCTGCTGGCTGGCCTGAACCCAAAGCCCAGAGGTGGCACCCTCGGGGGGGCTTCTAATTGCAGAGTGCTCGCCCACGTTTCTCCCTGAAGACGTGTCTTTGAAAGCCCACTCAGGAAAAAAAAGAAAAGAAACAATCTCCATTATAATCACGGGTATAAGAATTGGCAGAAAAATGCTTTTTTTCTCTTTTTTTTCCTTTCCTCTAGGATCAAAGGTTTATATGAAAATAAGTCATGCTTCATGCTAAATACATTGTTTATCTTACATGATCTTTGAATAAAAAAGATTTGCTTTGTATCTTATTTACAAGCACCCATGCACAATAACTGAGAAAAGTCCTGCAGGTCAAATTACTTCAATTAAGAAAAGGAAATGAAATAAAATAAAATATTTTCTAACCTTTTTACAGTGTTGTCCTCAACGGGACAAATTGCTTATATCTTTATGAGGGTAGAGTGAGGGTAAACAGACAGGAACAGAAATCCACAGCTCGTGTGTGAACAGGAAGTTGTGGCAGCTACCGGTAGCTCTGATATCTATACCAGGTGTCTATGGACAGAGGTATCAGGAAGTCTCAAGGACGTTAATGCAACAATGCCAAAATGAAGGAGATATTGCCTCAAACCCGGCACACTATCCATCTCTATGGAGATAAACGTGACCTTTTTCATTTTTATATATTTATTCTTAAATATTATGAGTGCTCTGGAAATAAACCATGTTTTTACCCATGATGCTTTTCCCTTGAAGTGGCATAAAATAATCTGAAGTGCATGAATTACATCACATTGGGTTTTACACTTATTTTGACACTCTCTAGCTCTTTACTCTATATACGTTTTATTTGTTCCTCTCCCCTTCAGCTGTCGCTACATGAAACAACCTGGTCGCGTTATCTTTGGCACAGTCTCACGTTTGTGCTCGTGGGTCGTCAGTAAGGAGGGTGATGCTCGAGAGCGCCAGGTCTCCGTTGTGTTTGCTGGCATCACTGCAAAGTTGCTACAGATTCAATGTGGAAAAACAAAAAACTAAACAGGTACGACAAACAGCCGTCCTCCGTCGCCATGCTGTGCGTTCCTCCCTGTGTGACCTTTTTTTTTCAGCTTGCCCAAATTAGAGACAAAACATGCTTTTTATGGCTTTCATCCCCTTTTTAAACAAGAAAAACAACATAGACACATGAGAAATACCCATCGATGTTAGTGTTGCTGAACATGTAGGAAAACATAGATTTTTGATATTGCCACAAATAAGTAGGATTCACCTAATGCCCTGCAGATAGATAGAGGGAGATGACGAACGTCCGTAGAGAATGATGCTGTAGTAACGTTACCTGTTGATCAATTTGTGTGTTTATGTGTCAGTTTGTTCCATGTGTGTCTTAGTTTCTTAGAGCCTCTTTGGGGTCCTTCTGGCCCTTGGCGGCGCGGTTTGTGATGTTGTTGAGGCAGGCTCGGACCCCGGCCAGGTGGAGCAATGACCCTGCCGCCTCCTTCATCTCCTCATCATCACTCTCTGGCGGCTTCTCTACCGCACGCCGCTTCTTCAGCGGCAGTGTATCGGTAATGCCCCTCGCTCTGCTTTTGGTCCAGGGCAGGCTGCTGCCTGGCAGAGTCCCGGCCCCTGCGCCCGAGCTGCGTCTCTGTCCACGCAGGGCTTGCTGGGAGATATAAGCAGCAGCGGCAGTGGCGATTTGTGAATCCAATGGGATCTCCCGTGGCTCGGGCTTGACATCCGACTGGATCTCCACGGCAATGATGTCGTCGTCTTCGTCCAGACCGGAAGTCGGGGTGGCGACCTGGGAGGAGGACAGCCTGCTGGGGGACTTGGCAGTGCTGTATGTATGATCGTCCTGGAGGTCCTCGCCACAGGGTGGAGGAGAGCAACGAGAGGGGCTGTCCTGTCCGCAACTTAGGTACTCCCCAAGGGATGATCTGTATGAAACAAAGACATGGAGAGAACAATGTTACTCCCACTGTCATGCTGCCAGCCAGGTGGCTGGCCTTGCACTGAATCAGCCCCAGTTTGCTCCACATTTGGCAAGCAAGCAGAAAAACTTCACAAGATAATCTATCACCCCCCACAATGGTCGCTTGAGCCTCAAGTGAACGTTCCTCAAGTCAGAAAAAAACCCTCTCTATAAATAGTTTCCCTTTTAAAATAAAGAGCTCACAGTCACATTTTCACCTAATGCATAAAAAAGTGAAAAAGACAAGACAGCTTTATTTATATAGAACCATTTCCTACACAACTCAATGTGCTTTACAGCAATAAAGACAGACAAAACAAACACAAAAATAATGAACAATGGACTAAAACTAGAAAATTAACATAATATCAATTAAACATTGGGAAGATAACTAAACGTGGTCAGCCAGCAATTAGCCTTTCGCAGAGCCCCGCCCCCCTTAGTTACTGTTGCTAAGTCTGACAATAAGTAGGTCGAACACTGACCAGCTCGGCAGATTTTCGTGATGGAAAGAAGTAGACAGATGCGTGTCAGCGGCATTTTTGGAGCAATTTTTCCTCAATATCATCCAGATCGAGGCAAAAGGGTTACAATATGCAGTGGAGGGATATATTAGTGTCGGCTCCGCTGAGCGAAGCGTAGCAGGGAACAAGGAGTTGGGAGTTTGGGAGAAGGCGGCGTCCGGGGACGCGTGGATCCGAGGAGCGGTGGCAGGGATGCGATGTCCCTGTGAGCTGTCAGATGATCTGAGCTGCAGGCAGCTCTAACGGAGAAAAGCTCCCGGCGCTCTGCATCGCTCCAGTTAATCATCTCAGCTGATTCTGTTTACAAAACTAAACTTATGCCTGTGTTTGCTTTCATTTTCATCACGTGATCATGACACCACCCACTGTTGCGCCAAGGCTTAATGTGCATTTATAAGACACACGGTTGAGGTAATATTATGTTGATTTGCCGGTACGGTGTGTCTTATAAAGGGTCTTGGATAGTCTGGGAGGCGGACCTCTGCCCAGCCGCGGGCGGGGGGAGCACTCATGCTTGGCTGTTGCTGGTTGAACTCGAGGTTCTGAAGGGAAACGAAGGGGACACGACTATCGAGGCTAATGCTTAGTAGTAAATTAGGCTTAGCTTCATCATCTTGTTTGGAGTTGTCGGATAGTAACGGTTGCTATGATGTGTGATTGGACAATAGCCCTTCTGGGGGCGGGGCCGGCGAAAGGCTAATTAAGCAGAGCAAAACTAAAGCAGTAAAAACTGGTAAAATGAACTACAATGAATTACAAAAAACAGTGATGACTAAAAGTTGAGAACTAACAGAAATTCAATATTTTGGGTAGATAAAATGCTAACCAGTAATTACTGAGTGTAAGGCGAGTGTAACTAAGGCAGTAAAAACTGGTACAATGAACTACAGACCAGAACTAAAGCAATGAAACTGGAACTAAAACTAACATATAATTAAGGCAAGGCAAGGCAGTTTTATTTATAAAGCGTTTTACAAACAAATAAGACATTACAAAACAGAACATACAAAAAATAGACAATGGACAACTAAAGCTAGAAACTCTTAACATAATACCAACAGAGCTTCATTTAGACTAGCAGAGCTTCGCTTGGACAATGAGGACCAAGAAATTATTATTATAGAACTAAACAGGGCGGTGAGCAGTGAGACTAAATGTAGCTGAGATCAGTGGTGGTACTGATAGGGTATCAAGGTCAACCAGAAGTCACTAAGTGCACAAATGATTGTTTAAACTAAGAGTGTAGGGTGACCTGGACTGAGGCAGTATAACTAGTAAAACCAGCTAACATTTAAGACTGACTAAATGAATGGTTACTCATATCATATGACATATAACAGGCAGTGAGCTAGATTAAGAATTAATACAGTAAAATAAAAATAAAAACACTGCCAGATAACTAGAAATAAAGAGGAGGGGGGGGGTAGGTAGAGAGATAGAGGGGAGGGGGGCAACATATATAGACAGACATGGGTCTCCAAGAGGTAGGCGGGGCGGGGCTGGGAACCTCCTCGCTCCAGGGAGAGAGAGTGCAACCTCAGTGTGCGTTCTCGATTCCTGACGTTCAGAGGTGGGAGGGAGATAAAGGGTACGCAGAGCACATTGACTCCTTCAGTACGGTGTCCTTGGCAGGCCAGGCCACAGTTCCAAAGGCGGGGGGGTAGGGCGGGGTTCACAGCATCTGTCTGTATTCCTTCTGTGGGGGTGGATCTTCGCAGCTCAAGGCTGCAAGGGCGCCAGATTCAGATAAGAAAAGTTGTTTAGGAACAGGCAGAGATAATCTTCTCTCAGCCTTGAAGTTTTTAGCTGGACTTCAGTCCCTCAGTGAATCCAATAATTGGGTTTAAATTAGCCATACTGTGCAGAACCTTCTCCAAGATCACATCCATTTTGCGCGCTAACGCCGGGATCGCAGCTAGAACCGCTAGCTTGCGAATCACCTCGAGCAACGTCTGAGTCTGAGTGGTCTCTGCCCGGCTGAGACTTTCCTTGACTTCAGGTGCCATTCCAATCCCCCCTGACCAGTGGCGGCTGGTGAATTTTTTTTTGGGTGGGGCGCATTTTTAAAAAAAAAATGTTTTTATGTTAGTTCTTGTGAATGGTTTTTATCTTGAGAGGCGCTATATAAACGATCGTTATTTTCTTCATTTTGCAGGTCAGGTTTTCAGATGCGCTAACCACATATCACCACTAGGGAACGCCAAATTACCATTCTTATGCGTCACACAACTTGAAATCGAAGGACTTTGTTGCTAAGTTAGCAACAAAGTTGTTCCAAAAACATGCTTCATATTCACCAATATATGCAAACCTCACACACACTAAACGGGAAGATGCTCTTTTAAACAATATAATCCACGTTTTCTACCTCAACACCACCCAATGACTGCTAAATGAAAAGCAAATCAAAGCTATTTTCATGAAGTCAAAAGCTAAATTCTGTCTTACCTTGCTGGTCAAAATAATCCATCTTATAGTAAAAAATCCACTTGCTTCGTAGAATCCAATGATAAAAAGATGAAACTACTAGTTTTCTCCATAGTCAACGTTAGCAGTGGCTCCACAACAACAAAGGACGGTGAACTAGCCTGTGGAGAATTTTCCGGTTCTGTCTGGGCTGGGTGTGCTGACCAATCAGCATCCTCCTCCTGATCTGAGCAGACTCCCCCGTTTGCTTGCAATCGCAACCATATGCGCCCAACAGCTCTCCTATTCCTTGTCGTTGGGGATCCAGCGCGCATGCGCCAGTTAGCCCGTATTAAGTCAATGGTAAAGATTGCTGCGACCGCGAGAGGACACGTGACAGGAAGTATGTCGACGTTTCGGCCGTGTTAAAAGTATTAACTTTATTAAACTACAATTAAATGCAGATTACACACAGCACTTACAGCCCATAAGGTGTATAGATCGTTTAGTTTAAATTTTATGTTTTTTTAAATACATTTTGTGATTCCTCTCTTCTTCTTCCTCTTCCTGTGAGACTGGTGGGGCGGCGCCCTAGCGCCCCCTATGGACGAGCCACCACTGCCCCTGACTTTCCAAATTTCCAAAATACCAAAAATCCTGCAACTCGAATAAGAAGAAATCCAGAAACCATAATTCCAAATATCCACGTGTGTTCTACGTCCTCCATGGACAGCTGGGAGAGGCATATAATCTTCCACTCCTTCCAGAAATCCAAAATATACCCCAGTGGGTGCGTTCCGTCCGGACAGGATGGAGCTCTCTGCTCCATTCTCATTGTTGAAAAAATCTTGTCAATCGCGTTGAATGTCCAGCTTACCAAGTCCAATATAAAATTTGAGTTTTCAGGAGGAATGCAGAGAAATGCTCTGTTAAACAGACAGGACAAGAGCCTTGGGAAAAGATAAGGGACAGAAGACAAAAAGAACATCTGTGCTCCCCGAGTGCCGGAAGAAGAACCAAAATAAAGCACTTCCCTACCTACAGATGTCTTCTGTTTTTGCTTTTTCACACTTAAATGTTTGACATCAGCAAAGAAATTTCAGTATCAGACCAAGAAAATCCAATTAAATTTAAAACGTTTTACAATAATAATTTCATTTAATAAGGGAACAAAGCAACCCAAAATGCCATGCTCTATTTGAAAAAGAAAGTGCCCCCTGTGATGCACCAGATAATTTAGAAAACTGAGTTCAGCTCCACTAGCCACTGATTATTGTAGACTTGTAGAATCAGGGTTCGAATTACAGGGGAGCTAAGGGGAGCCCGGCTCCCCTGAAAGGGTGACGGGCTCCCCAAGAAGCCCAGGGGGAGCCCCAAAAAACATCCTGTTTCAACCTATATTACATTCTTTCTATGGACTCTCAGCATACAAGGACTTCTTTTAAGCAGAGAGGACGGAGAGCGCTGATTGTTCGTGATCTCCAGGCAGCTGCGTCCTGCGCACGGTCACAGTAATGTTCTCAAAAGAACACCACCAAAAAAATACAATTAACACACGATCGTTCGAGTCCGCTCATATTCTCTGGTACTTTCTGTCTTTTACTCGTGCTGCAGAGCTCATCACCCGTGGTGCTCTCTTTTCTAAACATTCGTCCAATGAGACGGAGAGCGCAAGCTTGTGATTGGCAAGAACGCCGCTTCTTTAAATACGTCACCAGCATCTCCATTGCTGCCTCAAAAAATAAAAAGAGAGCCTAAGATATCTAGCAACGGACACAGAGCAGTTTGAAGAATACCCAGAGGTGGAAACTTAAACCGCCCGAGCGCCATTGGCGGTAAATTTTCTCGTCGGGCGGTAAATAATTCACGACTTACCGCCCGGGTGGCGCCCAAGCTTTGTCTGTCATTTACATACCGGCGTCCACCTCCCCCTGTGTTCACGCGTTTGGGATACATCATGACCGCGCCCTGTAGGAGGTAGGGATGCCATGGATCATCACTGATCCGTGATCCGCACGGATCTCTCTTTACGGTTCGGCACGCACTTGGCCCGCGGATCGGTCACGTGGAGGACCGAGGCGCTGCGCCACCTGTTCAATCCAAACGAGAAAAGCACAGCGCGTCATGACTAGTGGAAGAACTCGAAAAACCACCGGCATCGTTTAAGTCGCATTTATGGGCAAATTTTGGCTTCCCTGTAAAATACAAAAATGATACAAACGGCAAAAATGAACACACACGTGCGTGTGCCTCCAGCCTGAAGGCGCAGCGCCGCACACACATACCTCCGATCGCTGTGAAACAGGAAGGGAGGTGGCGAGCGCAAAATGCCTGGGACAATTATTACATTAACGTGATGGGACCTGAAATATTGCTGGATACAAATCTGTAAACAAGGAGTAAAGAAAAATAAACAGCGCTTCAGAAAGTTGAGGAAATGAGTGAAAGCAGGACATGCAGCGAGTTAGCTTGTTTATGGCAAGCCGTTTTCACATTTAATCAGCAATCGGACCTACAATACTTTCATTGATTACAGTTCTAATTGTGTTCTTATTAATCAAAATTGCAAATGACGACATCAACAGCTATGCTGTTACTAGTAGAAATTATAATGAAGGATATCCTATATAACAACGGCACTAGTAGGAATTAAGTTTCAGAATCCCTAAAAACCTAAGGTGGCCTTTTTAACATATATTAAGCAGACTGGATATGTATTCCAGATATCTATAATTCTATTGTTCCTAGTAGAAATTAACATTCCATACATCCATGAGAACATTCTAACTGAATATGTAAAATGTTCATTCTACATAGTCAGAATCATTCAGTTAAAAAATCTTTGACGTTATAGATTTTATAGGACGTAACTGCATTAAATGAGTCTTGAGTTAAATGTTGTTTGTATTTAATGAGCATTGAGCTGAAAAAGGTTGCACTAAGAGTTCTACAAAATAAAGAGAGAGCAAAGTTATTTGTTATTATGTGCGTGGGTCAGGCCCGCTTGCTCTCCATGAGGAGCAAGAAGTATGAGGACAAGCTTGAGAAGAACTTTGAGGTGGAGTAGTATCTGGAACCAAAGACTCAGAGAAACCACTAGTCCACCACTAGCCAAGTATTCAGCCTGAAACACTATGGTGCCAGAGACTGACACAGTGCTGATTGTAAATATGAACATAATAAAAGTTTATTATGTTTAAAACGGTGGTTCAGTTGTGATTTTTACTCGTTTTAGCAGATTACCTGCGGGGCCGGTAGATTCTCAGCTGGGCCGGTAACTTTTCTGAGTTACCGGCCCGGCTGGCCGGTTGGTTGTGTAGTTAATTTCCACCCGTGATACCTTGCGGTAAAACTCCGAAAATATGAACGTTTTATTCACCCGTGACTGGAGGAGTATAAAGATACGCAACAAGCGTTTTATTCGTGGACGGAAATGATGGGAAACATGGGTTTAGAGGTGGCGGGAGCATTAAGAGGTGGAGGAGAATGAGGGACAAGTTTGTCAGTGTCGCTTAAATGCAAAAAAGCACAATATAAACTGCAAATATAAACTGTAAATGCACTATCTTGGACCGGATACATGACAGGATACCCCAGAAAAGAGCTACACCCTCTGTTGTCCTGGCAGGGAATTGCTTTGCAACACTCCCCAGGTGATGGAGAAGTCCGAAAGAAAAACGGTTCCGTCAATGCGTGCGTGTCTCTGCCTCAAGGAGCTGACGGAGAAGTATAAATTAGGCTTTAGGGTCTCTAATGACCTTCTGACTGAAAGTGATGCAGGGAACTGTTCTGTTCTGTTGGACCTGACTGCAGCCTTTGACACTGTTGACTATCACCTGCTACTGGATAGGCTGAGAGACTGGATAGGTCTATCAGGAACTTCTCTGGAGTGGTTCCCCTCTTATCAGTCTGAGCGTTCCTTTTCTGTGGCCATCTCCATGTTTTGGTCCTCCGCCTCCCTCGCCCATGGTGTCTCGCAATGTTCTGTGCTGGGGCCTCTAATTTTCCTCCTCTATCTTCTTCCTCTTTAGCAAATGCTGAGCTCTTTTAAAGGAATCTCCTGCCTTTTTTATGCAGATGACATTCAACTGTACATCTCCTTTAAGCCCCATGAGATGTCCAAGATGCAGCTGTTGCACACCTGCATAGACTATTAAAACCTGGATGGCTGAATGCTGAATGATGACAAGACTGAGATCCTCATCTGTGCCCCAGACAAGCTGATTCCCAAAGTCAGAGACTCTCTTGGTCAGCTTGCTTCTCACTCCAAACCCTCTGTCAGGAATCTTGGTGTGACCTTTGACTCAGCTCTAACCCTGGATTCTCATGTCAGTTCTCTTGTTCGCTCTTCCTTCTTTCATCTCAGGAACATTGCTAAGCTGAGTCCCATTCATTGTCATCCACACCTTCATCTCCTCATGCTTAGACTACTGCAACTCACTTTTCACTTGTCTGAGCAGAACCTCCCAGAACCATTTACAGGTGGTTCAGAATGCCTGTGCTAGGCTGCTGACCAAGTCCTCCAAACACACCCACGTCACCCTGCTCCTCTTCCAGCTTCACTGTCTGCCGGTTAACTTCAGGGTTCATTTCAAGATCCTGGTTCTGGTTTTTAGGGCCTTACATAGACAAGCACCATCATACATAGGTGATCTTCTCAGTCCCTACACCCCCAGCAGGTCCCTGAGGTCCAGTGATCAAAGCCTACTGGTTGTGCAGCGCACCAGGCTGAAGACCAAAGGTGACAGATGCTGTGGCCCCATCTGTGGTTTTTATGTATTTCTGTACTACGTGTTTATCTAGTTCAATTTTATCTCAACTGTTGTAAAGTGACCTTGGGTGTCATGAAGGGGCTTTTAAATAAAATGTATTATTATTATTATTATTATTAAGATGGTACCGCTGGCCAGTCATTAGCAACAGTGATCTCTTGGTGTGAAGCTGGGATTGAAGCCGGTTGTTCTCCTCTCGCTACCTAGGGAACTGATTTACTCTTTGGCTTAGCACCAAGAGTATTCCAAGGAGGGCTGCTCACAGATTTATTACAAAGCAAAGAACCCTCTGGTTTCTCTATTGAAGCATTGCTGCTGCTAACTAGCTGTGAGCCACCATTGGCTTGTCTGGTGATTTGAGTAGATGAAAGGGTGGGGTCATTTCCAAATAATCAATTTATTTCCATTTTAACTTCTAATTGAGAAATTTTAGTTTCAAGAACTGTGATCTTCTGGAGAAGATTTTGGAAGTCTTCTGAAGGAAAGGGTGGCATAATGTTTCTATAATGCTGCTAGGAGGTTTCAGAAGGTCACAGTCACTGTAGATTAAGGTCGTAGCAAAAAATACCATTGTACACTTCTCTGCCTATTAAAAAAGATCACAGTGATTTATATGAGTCAAGAAAAGTGTGTGTGTCCCACTCTATCTTTGGTAAGACTAAGTCTAAAACATTAAACCAACAGTCAGACATGAATTCTGCTCTGTTGTAGAAAGGGTCTCTCTCTCTCTCTCTCAGCTGTGGCTACATTGTAGCTCATCATCACCAGCGTGTGAATGGGTGGATGACTGATTGCGTTGTGAAGCACCTTGGGGGGTTGTAGAACCCTAGAAGGCGCTATACAAATACAGGCCATTTCCCATTTACTCTCTACTTTCTCTGTGAGGTTGTGAATCTTGCTCAGCACTAAACCAAACCCTGCAAATGGGTTATTTAACCACTGTACAATGCACCAGCCCCTGTGTCATCCTATTTTGGTATATTAGCCAGGAGACTCTTTTTGCATAGGGCAACAGTGAGGGGTGGGGGTAAGGGCATCCTGACAAGCCATAAATCAACAGGAGCTTCAGAAGTGTGCCTTCCCCTGTCCCCCCAAACACTCTCCTCTCCAGAATGAAAGGGTTAGCATATTAATATCTCATAGGAAAAACACGCAGCCCTTACAGTAATCAAATATTCACTGCATACCTTCAATGAACCTTTTTGATATGTTTAATTCATTATGCCGAGCTAACCATTATACTCTGATGTTCTTGTGATGGATGTGCATGTCCATGAATGCTGCAAATGTTCATGGAATCACATGGCTTCTACTAAACCTGTTTGTGTGTGAGACCATGATGTAAACACACCTGGATCAAGTGTAACGTGTGGCAGGGGAGTGTGTGAACGGCTGATGTTTAAAAACAATTGGGATCAAGTCAGGTAAGCTATTGGTGAATCGTTTTTGGTGCTGCCTCTGTTTTGTGTGGTATGTTTTACTTTTTGCAGGTGGAGTCATGTCCAAGATGTGTTGGTGCAGGGAAAGTCCTGGATGACTACTTTATTAAAACTCTCATTGAAAATTGCCTTATAAAGAAAACAGTGGAGAAAAAGACAGGCTAAAGCCTGCTGCACACTGGAAGCATCAGCGTCGTGGGCCGGCAGCAGAATGGTTTACTCGTGATTTTTGCTGCTTGCCTATGCACTCTGGGAGAATCTCAGCCGTGCTCCTCGCTGGACTCGCAAGATCACAAGATCCCTCAAGACTTCAAAGATCACGGTTTGTTTATGCCATCTGCCATTAAACCAAAAAGAAGGACCTCACGTGTGACATCGCTGTTTGATGTCATATATAATGTTGTGTCTCACTAGTGCCAGCCATGAAAAACACACCGCTGCACTTCTCGAATGATGCTGTAAGTAAATAAGCCATGAGGTCACATGTATAGATGTAATCTACATAGATCGCATCCCTGCAATAGATCTTTATTTTGAAAATGACCGGACATTTCACACTGAAACCGAGTGTGATTTTCCTGCCCTATGTTAACTGCGGAAATTGACTCATTCCTGAAGCGGCACATTAGAACCCGATCTTATCTTTAGCGGTGCGGCGTGGCGTGCGGCTTCTGGGACATGTCTGAAAATTGCCGAGTCGCGGCTGGTTTGAATCACCCCCACAGACCATAACGGATTCTATTTGAAGCAGCGACGTTCCACTGCCGTTCCACGCCACTGATGCTTCCAGTGTGCAGTCGGGATAAGTTACAACAATTGAAACACAAACTTAACTAACACTTGGCCTCTTAAGCATTAAATGCAGCTTACTGGCCAGACTCTGCATGAACATTGTATAAAATTCAGTGTAGCTACTGTACACTTTACCATCCATATAAAGAAAAACTGGGTTCAGTTTTTCATTTTGTTAAAGTGACTGTGTGTATTTTCCCTGGCAATAGGGGGCAGTACATACCTAAATCATTGCAAGCAAGCGGTATTTTTGTGTTCGAGTAAGACCTTACCAACGGATGGCCATTAGGGTCAAAAATCCCTAGGAGAGCAATTTTCGAACAAGTACTTCATCAGATCGTTCAACTTCCAGCAAAATGACATCAGACTCCCTTTCATCACTGGCAATGAGCGAATGGGTAAATATTTAAAACAACAATGTTAATGAATAGCAAAAGTTTTGTAACCACTTGTTACAAATCTGTAAATGCATTTTGTCCTCACAGGCTCCCGTAGAAGGAAACATCACGTCTAATATGGCATCACTCAGAGTCTTAGATCCGTGCCGATGTATTTTAGACCCAATTTTTATCGTTATATGTCACAAAGCCCCAATATTTTTAAACAACTGGGCATCATTTAATTCATTTTCAACAACATTTCGATGGATATTTCCAGAGATTTGTGGTAAAAACTACACATAGTCACTTTAAAGCAGCATTCCACAACTTTGCAGTTATATGGTCGTTGTCGCCCTCTCAAAGCTTGCTGCGTAACGTCACTGTCGTAAAATCAAATCTCTCTCTCGGGCATAAGAGGCATGTTTACATTCCTAATGTCAGGCAAAACAACAAAAACAAACTTTGCCACCTCCACACATTGAATAAATAGTTTTATCAGGACTGTATAACAACTTTATGCCCGACCAAACACAATAACCCTGGTGAAATCATTTATTACTTACCTAGCCATTAGCAGCACGGCTAGGTCAGAGTCCGTAGTTCATGCTGTTCTTTCTAAAAGAGCTCTCCAGTGAGGAAAAGACGGCCCAATAATAACTCTGGTCTTTGCTCTTGCTCTATCACGTTCTCCTTTTCTTTTCCTAGATTCCTCTGATAAGGGATTTCTAGCTTTCTTTGGTGAATCTGCCACCGCTAAACAGCGAATCTACGTTATACAATTATGGCAAGCCAAAGGGATAAAAAAATATGCGTTCTAAACTCGCATTATGTCCGCCAAAACGCTCGTTCAAGACGTGCGTTTTGGCGGACATAATGCTCGCTTTTAGAACACGTGAGTTTTTGCCCCCTTTGGCGTCAAAACGCGCGTTCAGGACGCGCATTTTGGCGGACATAATGCGCGTTTAGAATGCGCGCTTTTTTTAATCCCTTTGGCTTGCCATATACTGTCGTAAAATGACACCCAGTCAGTACTTCCTGCGGCTACCCGAAGGACAAAAACTGTATAGTGCAGTAAACAGACGTGGGACCCCCCAACACTATCACAGGTATGAAAATGAACATAATAGATAACACTATGACACAAAAACTTTACAAAAAAGCATAATTATAAGGTGTAAAAGTTGCAGAATGTTACTTTAAGCAATTTTGTCATAAATCATTATAGAAAATCAAAATTCTCTCCTCTAATCAGTGAAGAACTCCATTTGGCATACATCACTCAGACATCTTACGAGGGCTTAGCTACTGGTGCTACTCCATGCTTAGCTGTATTTTGTTCAACTTTGTTGTCTCAGTAGTTATGAATAATCATGTTTACAGCTGCAGGAAAAAGTCTGAGCCATGTGTCAGAGTCCTACACGCATTCCTAACTAATGTAGCAACATTAAAGTTATTGGCCAGAGGCAAAATTCCTTTGAATGGCATGTGTAAGAAAGTATTAAAACCTCAGCTGTAAAAGGTTTGTGGATTTTCACGGCTGTATTTTTAAGAAAATCTGATGTTTTTAAATAATACACCAAAAACAGAAAATATTTTTTGGTCTAAGCCCTGGGCAGCTGATGATATCTCACCCGGAACTCCGCTCAAACAGCTAGCATAATCCCCAACTCCGGTTAATCTGCGTTAGCATTATAGCAGACGACTTGCAATGGGAGCTGATTTATGAGCGCAGAAATAAAAGAAACACACACTAAAGACGTTCAACCTCCTTCCATGTCGGCTTTGCCATCAGACCAACTTGCAGGTTGTCTGAGTCTAACAGGTTTGAAAATGTCCAGCTGTGGTTTCCGCTCTTTGGATAACCAGCTTGCGGGTCATCGAGTTAAACAGGTTGGTTGAACTAGCTGCATTCCTCCAGCTACCTGATATCCGTTCTCCTCGTTTTACTCCAGAGAAAAAAAAATCTGACCAACTAGCAGAGGTTGCAGAAGCTACATCTTACTGATGAAACATCGTTGTCTGCCATAATTCTAGTGCAGAAAAACCGCTTCTTGTTTACTGGTGATGATGAGCTACAATGTAGCCACAGCTGCCCTGGGGCGCACTAAAAGAGGCGAGGCTGCTGATCACTGGTGCTACTGGTCCCTCCACCCACCACCAGCAGGCAAGGTGGGTTAGGTGTCTTGCCCAAGGACACAACAGCAGCATTCTCTGCTGATAGCTGGGATCGATCCTGCAACCTTCCGATTACTGGAAAACCCCTCTACCTCCTGAGCTACTGCTGCCCAGTATTATGTAAGAAACTTTTTATTTTTTGAGCCACACTATTTAAAAACATACGATTTTTTTAAATTCAGCTGTGGAAATCCAACCTTTTTACACGTCATTTAAAGCTAATTTGCCTCTGGCCAGCATCTTTTAAAAGTCATTGAGAAATGTTCAGAGAGACCAAATCCTTCATTTTCAGGTGAGTTTGAAAGCAGCTCCAGTTGAAAGTATTTTTCCAAACTTTGTTCTGTTAACTTAAAAAGACCAAAGACTGTAACCATTGATGATCTCTAATTGAATTGAATTGAATTGAATGTACACCTGAACATATGAAGGCAACTAATTCAAAGTCACCTTATAATAAAATATACCTGCGTCATATTATGTAAGTCAGACCAGCTGCATTTAGCAGACAATGGTAAGTGATTGTTTAAATCCTATAAACCTGTAGAGCCAGTATGGGTGTGGATGTGAGATTAAACATAACAGTATCATCAGAGTAAAAATGTAAACCTGAACTAATAACGTTCCTGTGATGGTTGTTGATGTGAGAATGAAAATATTTGTCCCAGGGGTGGAGCGGGGGGGGGGGGGGG